>LUCM01010312.1:56316-68648 GCA_008360955.1 Fasciolopsis buskii | reverse complement strand
TTTCGAATTATTTTAACGTAGTTTCGGAATAAGGCAGGGAATGGTAAAATGGCCGATTAGTCCGGGAAAGCATAGACGAAAGGGAATTTTGGATACTTATCTACAGTTCTTAATGAGTACTAGTTCCGAATTATGAATGGAAACAGGTTCTTGAAGTCGAAATTTAATCATCCGGATGGATCAATTAATTCTATGCGATTCCCGGAAATTTGCGAAATTCTGGTTTGTATCTGGCTCAGGTCTTGCAACCACGGATGGCGAAGTTTAGTTTTGCAAGGGTTAGTTTTTGCAAGATGAAACCATACGGATAAAGCCCGGATGTCACAAGATGTAAACACGGAACAGAAGTTACAAAGTGTTACGTCAGCCGTCACATTATCATGGTCAGATCGGCAGATGATGCTTTAAGTGTGACATGATACTTCGATTCTCCACCTCCGAATTTTGTCACTTTTGGTTTTCTCGTGCTTTCTAGAGTAGAATATGGGAACACTGGATTTTTGGTCCGTAACAAATTTGAAATGCTTGTCCAGTGGACAATGTCTCCACTTCCATATGGCTTCTACGGTGGAGCGAGCTTATTTCTCTACGGGAGACAAACACCTTTCAGTTTTCTATGGTGTCTTGGAGAATAACGCCTGCCTACTGCCTTGCTCCTTTACATTTGAAACGGGAAACGTAATCCGTTATCACGGTGCGAGTCACTAATTCAAGCAATCTTCAGGAATGGAATTCAGTAACTGTACTAATCATCGAGGGATCAGTTTACTTCCGGCAGTCACTGAGGTTTTCATTTCGATAAAGTTTCACAATGTAACATCGATTCGTGAGAGTGACGTCCGTGAATAGCACGTCAGATTTGGTTCAGATCGAAGTTGCACCAACCAGATTTCCACCCTTTGCCAGCTAATTGAGATGCGCCACACACTCACACACACCGCTATCCGACAATTTCTGTTTTCCTTGGCTTGAAAGGCGCATTCGACTCATTGGACCGAACAACAGTATTCAATGCTCTTTACCAGAAGGGCATGCCACGAAAGTTCTTCAAACTCCTGTGAGCGTTGCACTTGCATGCCTATGGTCGCGTATGTCATAGACAGAACAATATCAAATAGATCCGATTGTCAAACACCGTGACTTCCGGCTAAATTCAAGCCCACTTGCCGTTTGCAACCTTTCATTCACGCAGTTATCCGATACACTTAACCGGCCTGTTGATTGGTCTTGTGTTTTGCACGCACTCCAGTATCTTAGGCGGAATAATAAAACAATCCGATTTCGTTATTTCTTTCCATAATGCATTTCAGCTTCGTGTTGATTCCAAAGCAACATTGATTGTTGCACCTGATCATATATGGCAGCAGTGGAAAGAAGAACTTCAAACTCATATTTTGCAGAATTCCGTGGACGTTTTGGTAAGTTGTGAATAAGTTCCACGTGAATTTCCGTTTTAGGAGCAGAGAAAAACTCTTTTTGGTCCCAAATGCAGTGCGTTCTTGTTGATCGATATGCTCTTATTGCTATTGTTTCTAGCTGTACGCAGGCATGGAAGCTCCGGTCACACGAGTCGAAGTAGGCGTTCGAACCACGGCACAGAATACACCGACTAAAAACAATCCTTATGCACCACGTACACGTATTCCGGTTAAGTTCATGACCGGCACTTCTCGCGATGAGGATGTGGATGAACTTTTGCCTGGATTTGTTCAACCTTGCCAGTTGGCTTGTGCGGACATTGTACTCACTTCTTACTCGGTAGTCCAGCGGGAATTGGACTGGGCCGAAGTAATTGCAGAACGGCGTGCCGGTATGGGCGATCGACCGCAGCTCCGATTAGCTCAGCGGTACATTTGTCGTCCAAGTCCGTTGACTTGTGTCCGATGGTGGAGAGTAAGTTAAACCGGATCATTTTGATTTTGGTATGTGTCAGAAGAGCTTTGAACGCAACTCTCCGAAACTGTACCTTAACGTTTCATTTATTGTTCAGTACGTTTTACTAATGTTAATCTATGGATTTAACTATGCCAATAGCATTATTACCGTTAAAGTTTGTTTCGGTTACCGTAGGGGAACAACTCTGTAGGTATCATCGACAACCAGATGAGGTCTTTTCTTTGCTCTTTCACTTCCTAGATTAATGATGTAACAACACACGTCATTTCTAGAAATGGGGCCGCGGCCATCCGAGGGCTGCTAAGTGAGGAAGTTGAGCGGGCGGTGGGAGGACTCAAACCCGCGACCTTCACTTAAGAACATGGCAACCCTATCCACCTGATCACCGCCACAAGTCGGCGGTTGTCTAGTTTTGTTTGTTCTTGTGTATACACAGCACCAGGCCCGAAAATGCTCCCCTATGGATCTCGCCACATATACTCGGAACCGCCTTACGCAGACAAGTCATCCCTCCATGAGTGTATTGATTTGATTTCTTAGCACTCCCGACGATTACACTTTGGGACTGGGACTGTGTTGCGTCAGTAAGAGCTCTGTCATGGCCGCCAAAGCCCCTGCCGATTCGAACAAGTCCTGTGCTCATTCTAGGCCACAGATCTTTTCATCGTTTTCTCTTCGACACCACATCCCGAAGACCTCGTAAAGCATTCTCCATTACATCGTCAGTGACGAAAGTAAACACGATAAGAAAGGTGAGACGCTTAGAAACACCACTGACCGTTTGGAATGAACTTCTTAATTCACTGTATACCCTTATGTGACTATGGGTATGCAAGTACAGTCCTTATGTATATATATATATATATATATATATATATATATATATGTAAAGTTCATAGCACACGCTGTTTCTTCTGTTCTCTATGTTCACATCGCCGATCATCCATCAGGATCCATGAATCCTCCTTCCTGTGAAGGGTATTAAATACTTGTGTTTGGTCTACTGAGTAGGTGCTTTTCAAATTGAGGAAAACGACGATTATGGGACGACGATGTGTGTGACGCTTTTGGATTAACTGTCGACGGGTAAAAACCTAGTCGACATAACCTTCACTTGGGCAAGATCAGATGCGCTTTTCGAGGTTGTTACTCTCACGAACCGGTGTCAGACAGCGCTACCATATTGAAATCAGTACTTTGAAAACTGTCGTGAGTAAGCTAACCCCAGACAAATTATCACAACCATTACGTATGCCCTTCTTGAAGACTGTTACAGCCAGTGGCTGGCCCGTGGTAATGGAATGCACTGCTTATGTCAGTTGTCAAGGGCCCAGTGGGTAAAAATTTGAACAGTCCGTCACCACTGAGCTCGAAAAGAACTAGAGGAACTCTACTAAGATTGACTGCTCTTCAGTTCTTCGACAACCAACTGCTTGATTCTTGCAGTTCCGTTGCGGGGCCATCTGAACTGCTCCTAACGGCCAAGTTTGTCGTTTGCCACTAACAGACAGTGCATTTCTACTACAGATCGCTTCAGTGACCGAAGTTCGCCGTCCTACAGTGTCGCATGAAAGTTTGAACTTTGACTTGCCAATTTTCATGATCCTTTAGACTTATCTCCACCTGTCACTGTTACTATCTTATCGACTTCCCTGTAGTTTGAGGGTCAGCATTTTTGCTCCGAGAAATCTAATGACCTTGACGACATCAGACTTAGGACTGGAGACGAAAACCTGCTATCGTCAATTTGATATAGTCCCAATTGCTCATCTACATTACCGTTCGGTGGAATTTCTAGCTCGTTTGATACATCTTCTTTGTAACTGGTTGGAGCATCTAAGGCAAACACGTTATGCACCTAACCTCATTTGTCGTTTACATCGGTGGTTATTGAGCTGAGACGAAAATTTCATGAGAACTAACGTATGGTCCGACACTACGTACCTGGACAAATAAGATCTGCAGTTTTGGACAAATCGCGCCGAAGATAGCTTACCGCAATATGGTCGATCTGACTCAGACTGCCTGTCTGTCGAGTTAAAGCTTCACGTCTCTGTGCGATCCGAACTGTGTCAGAAATTCATGGTAAGCAAGAATAAACTATTATTTGCACAAAACTGGAGAGGCCTGATTTTTGCAACCAATAATTCTGCACCAGCGTGCTCTAGTCCTTTTTCCTAGTTCACAGCACCGCGCACTAAAAACCAGAAGAGAGTAGAAAGTAGCTAGTGATCGTCTGTGCAATAATGGGTTGGGAAATTATACAGAAAATAAAGTATTTCGATGGCAAGAACATCACTGATTGTGGCATTCGGTCATAGGACCTCGAATTTCGAACCCTCGCTTGGAAAGATCTCGTGGATCCCAACTCGACAATTAACAGGAGCTACACGGGCATGTCCATTGATTAGGGTTTTCAAATCATTTTGCCATTATCACTGATTAGTCCCCTTGACCCATTCTCCAACCGTTACCGGACTCCGACAACATTGTTCCACGACACAAACGTTCTATGGGCATACGCAGGATATGCCTCAATCACCTTAGTCTATACATAACCAGTGCCTCTTCCAAAAGATTGAACCTAAGACTCAATACTCCAGACCTAACCTTTGAGTTTCTTAAGGAATTTTTCCATCATGTTCTGCCAACAATAAAAAGACAGTGGTGTTCAAACATCGAAAATATTTGCACATCTGCTTTCAACACCTGTGCCTGAGCTGTATGGAAGGACCAAGCTTACTGCTACGGTATAATCGATAGCGGGATGTCACGCGGACACCACGTGTATCTGAAATTGGTAAATGCCAATAGGCCTTTTATTCGACCACCAGATGAGATACAACTACCATAGTAATGAACAATTTGTCTCACCCAATTGTTCCCAACCGGGTACAAGGTCCCGGGTTCGAGTCAGTCCAGTTTCGCAACAGCACTATACACTTTGAAGCTGCAAAACACATCCTGGAGGTGCAAAATGCATCCAAGGTAATCTATCCCCGTTACCTGTACACCGATGAGGTAGAACATAAGACCTACCTAAAAATTGTCCGGTCTACCAATTTTTTCCAATTCGTGCGTTAAAACCATCCTTTAACGCTACATTGTCAGTGCCTTTGCTCCCGGGACCAAGAGTGACGAGTTCCCTGTGAAACTCAGTTGCCGTGCGCCCATTGTAAGCGACAAATATGCCTGCTGACCGGCCCGCATGAAGGTGCGCACGTTGAAGAAGACACATTGAAAGCTGACCAGGCTTGTGAAAATTGGGACTACCATACTGCAAATCACTTATAGCGTTATTTAACAGTGAAAATATCAGGCATGCCGTCAGTGGGAGCATTGCGACTAGGTAGATGGGTATTCACCTTATTTGTATAATTCATAGATGCTGGACAGTTACTGATGAGAATCCAGCCGCCAAGCAGGAGAACGGTTCGGGTTTTCAATCAAAACCTCTGATCCTAACGGCAACCTATCTTCAACGCAACTGAGAGCGGCTGAGGGGAATTTCATTTGCTTCGATCAACTATTTTTCCATTAATTTTGCTGACTGTGTTGCCAGCTAAAAATGACTTCAAAATCTGAAGAACTAGCTTGAGGTAAGTCATCCCATATGATTCATCATCTCACGGCGGCACTCGGTAGCCCAGTGGATAGGGTCGCAACGTTTGGATGCGAGGTTCGCCGTCTCGAACCCTCCCGCCGCCGTCCAGCTTCCCCACTCGGCAACCCTCTGTTGGCCGCGGCCCACTCCTGTACACCGTTATTTCATTAATAAAGATAGTAAGAGGTAAAGGGTCGTCACGTCGCATCAAGATGCAGTCTCATTGTGACAGTATTGACTTAGTCGATTGACTGGTGAGTAGTGGAGCACCACAAATGTTCGGTCTTGTTATTACTTTATGTTCCACTTGATTTTCTTGCAGTGTAGCATTACTTCTGTTTGTTTTAATCGCCATTCTCAATCCCCATGCCGACTGGTGCCCTCATATCTAGCACCAAAATCGACCAATTTTAAAGGGGGTGGTTGATGCTGTGCGTGTTTCGAATGGTGCGGCTAAGTAAAGGAATGTTTTTTCACTCTCCAATCTATTGTCTTCAGGACTAACGGTGAAAGGACCAACTGCCATCACAGTTTCTGGTACACTGACACGTCAGTCGTCTTTTCATTCCGAATTTCTGGGTTGTCTACCACATGATTTGGGTTAACACATGCTGAGTGCATACTAAGAGCCCAGGAATGTGGAATAGGTCAGCTGATTTCATTTTCTTATCGTATCTTCTTCAAAAGGGAATCCTATTCCAACCACATTCGAAATTATCACTCATGCTATAAGTGGCATGAATAAATGCAAGATGTAGTAGTTTCTCAAATGGGCAAGATTTACTTGATTTAAGATTATTTGCTCCAGAGAATCCTAATTACCACATTCGTATCAGTGGAATTGTAGGCAGTCGCAGACAATCCGCAGATTTTTGAAGAATCACTTGTATTTTTTGCGTCCGGCTTCCCATGCCATGGTACTGACGCACCACCGGTTCTATTTACGGAAACGTTAAAGTCTACTCGTAAGTAACATATTTATATCAAGAAACTGCCTTGTTGATGACCAGTACGATTGACCCTCGAATGAACTATCCATAGTCAGTTTCTGTCCGGTAGGCTTAGTTGACAATTATCTTGCAGGTTTCAGTATCTGTTTGTCTTTTGAGTGCAACCATCTTGAGGTTTAAGGGAAAACTTGTCTCGCTAGCATCATGAACGGCTTGGTTTTGCGTGGGATGTTCTTTTGATGGCTGCAGATCTCTAACCCTATCCACTTCTTATTCCATTCTCCTTGACTTTGAAAAGTATGTCATCTGCAGCTCAGGTTAATGGTTTTCTTCATGAATTAATTGCTGGGCTTGGTGTTTTGGTTGCAGATTCCCACCACCGTTTGGTGATCTCGTCGTTGTGCAGACCATCTCGAGCGGCGATGGCCAGACGGTCAACATCATAGCATTTCAGCGTAAAGTTCGCGAGTTCGAATCCTCTCGCCTCCGATAAACTCCCTCACTTGGCAGCCGGTTGCTGGCCACAGCCCTGTTCCTCAAAATGACGTAGGTCTCTTCGTTAACAAAGAATGTAAAGGACTGACAGTGTGATGTCGTTCTTTTAAATCAGTACCTTCTGAGAGTATCGTTTTGTATTTGATCTGTTCATTTTCTTTTCTGTCTGTTTTTTTTCTTTTTATCTCACAGGTTTGCTTAGATGAAGCTCAAATGGTAGAGCGAGTGACCTCCAAAACCGCACGCATGCTATTTCAAATTGATGCGGTCCACCGGTGGTGCGTCACGGGTACCCCCGCGGAAAGAAGTATTGACGGTACGTCAATAAAGTTCATCCCAACGATGTAAAATCCATCGTTATGTAAGAGCTACATAGGTTACGAATGAATACCTAGAGTTCTTGTTTACCTTATTCAGCATAATAGAATCTGGAGTGAAAAATGAGAAAATCGGAAGGTCAAAACTCAGTCAACAGAGTGGACGAAAATACTGGAAAATCGAACTATTTTCAACTGCTACTGGATTGCACTTCGCCGTTTATGCCTTTGTATGTGAAATCGATACTGTCAAAATCGGTTGATTATGTATATAACTTCATCCTCCTCCGCCTTTTCAGAGACGGGTTACAACGTGATTGGTCTAGAAATGCATTATTTTGTATTGCTTTCGATGCGCTACGTGTTTTGGGCGTGTGACTCTTCTGGAATATCCCGACAGCATCGCAGCGGCAAGACTGAGATTGGGCACGCCGGATGTGAATTTATCCTCATGCAGTGTTCACTGCGGACTTTGGTGTTTTGAGGTGAAATCAAACAATAACCTCGTCGGTGGTCTTGCTCGTGTAAAGTTCGTTAGGTTTTTCTGGTCGAAATCCCTGAGATTCCTTCAATCAATCAGCGATCGATGACATTGGATCATCTGACTGGTCTTCATTACCAGTGACATCACCATATTTACTATTCATGTCTTCATCTTTTTCGCACATTTCAGTTATTCAGTTTCTGCTTAGGTCCATGGGGTCGGGGTGATGCTAATGTCGCCCAACCCGTTTTCGATGCGATCTGCTCACTTTATTTGGCTAAATATGTCTTCTATGCTCAATCACACTCCCCTCCAGTCGAAAGAACGGAATAGAAGTCGTCTAAGTTTTTGATTCTTTTTTTCAGATAGTTCCTAAATAGACAATTATATTAAAAGAGGAACGAGATCGGGAAAAATAAATCATCTACATTTACTAACAGAGAATAACGAAATTATGTCACTATTTTAAAAGGAATATAGTTGCCGGTGTCGCATTGGTCACGTGGTACGTAAGCATCAATGCAATCGGCACCATGTAATTCCTTGTCTTTCTCCAGAAAATCTTTTTATTTTGGAACCTGATCCCTGAGAACGATGTGAATTCGAGTGCCTCACTAACCGTCGTACTGCATGATTGCATCATCGATTGTCCACCGCAAAAACAGCAAGAAAACCGTGTGAATCCGATGGGGTCAATTTTTATCTCAAACTGACCGATCAATTTTATCTATTCTCTATGTTGTCCATCTTAGTGAACCATGCTTTGCACGGCTATGTTCTACCGGAAGCTGATTCCTGCACGGACCAGATTGGTTACGATACAGGTAACCCAATATCATTCAATCTCGCACAAGAAAATAGAATCTGCAATGCATTAACGTTGTTTCATATTGACCGTATAATCAACCAAGACAAGGGATACAGCCAATTAGGAACTTCGGTTTCCTAGTTAGTTTTCTTATCCCATTAGTGGGTGTTTTGCAGAGAAAGCTGATTTGGAAGTGATTTTCAAATTGTTGATTTCAGCTGCATGTTTTTCTGTTAACACAACTTGATTATCAGAGTAACGTGTTTATTCAGTGGGACGCATTTTATGTGACTGTCGTGCTACAGTTATATGTGCTGTCTGAAGAAATCGGTAAAGTTTCGTGCACACACATGGAATTCCAAGACCCTCGGTGATTAGACTTTGCCAAAAGCTGCCATATATGTATATATATATCTACTATGTAAGGTATCTGGGCAATATATATATATATATTGCGAATACTTCACCAGCGTAGATGTGTTATCGTGTTCATCCATGATTTTTGTGGGCGTAAGCTTTCCCAGGCCAAAGCAGATGGTTTTCTTTCGTTGCCTCCAACTATCCAAGGAGCATTGTGACAAAGCGTGCAGCCCGTAACTATTATGGGTCGGTAATTGACTGCTCACTCCGTACGCTTTTCGAATCAAGTCAGATATTTGCGGTGTTCAACAACTCCCCGGTCACAGATGCTGGTAGACATAGTGCTGTATTTTTCGTGCTCCGTTTGGGATGATTTGGAATCAGACTTCAGCCATCTCTAAAGATTAAATTTCAGTCACCGGACTTTCGTCTTTGTCCTCATACTCGGGTTAAAAAACCGCCACGTGGATTCAATTAATCGGACATTCTCAACAAAATCTGTCTGAGACGTACGGTCCTATGGAAGTATTTATCAAGAGGTTCAAAACCAGCAGCAATCTTGGGGTTTGAATGTATTCATCACCGATCATACCGAGGTGTTTTGAACCACACGAGTACTCTGTTCATTATGTGTCTGTCCACTTCAAGGTCTCCTTCCTTTGCCCAACTTTGCCAGTGATGTTTTTTCACAAATTTAAGGATTTCTTTACCGAATCCGTCGGATGAATTAGGCTTCCGTCATTCCAGCTTGGTGTGCGGCTCGAGTCTCTGATCGCCGATTGTGATGGTCTGTAATTTTCTTTGTTATAATTCTTAAGGTCCCTAGCACTTGTGATGTATAAATAAGCACTAATAAATATCACGAATTTACTTACAGGTTTCCTTTATATACCTGTCTGTAAACTGCATAAGCCCAGGTAAACATGGGTTACCTTGATTGTCAAAGTGAACTCCTGTTAACATAGAAAATGTTAATCCTACTGAGGTATGGAACAAATTTTAGGCTTTTTTAGAAGGATCTTAGGATTTATCCTAGTTTAAATTTGTAAATGATAGCCACTTTGCCTGCACAACAAAATTCCACTGACTGTTGCCCTTGTATTTGTGGACTGAAGTTAGTTATTCAGCAGTTGGGGTATTTTGTGTTAACCATTGCTTCATGATCAGGGAGAAACCAATCAAATCCGTAAGTGATCACAGCGTTGCTTATATTCATGTCAAAATTTCACGACAGAAATTTTTCTCCAATCCTAAGGTAGATCTTTAACGATATTTCAGGTACCATTGTTAGGATAGAGTTAAGTAAAGTTTAAACGTTTTAAGTGTCAGCGGATATCAAGTACGGACTAATCGCCCAATGAAGCTAAGAATTCAGTTATCCTGCGGGGTAATAGAAAGTGCTGAGCGCCTTGACCTGGCGACGAGTTAGTTTTGTTGATGGATTCATAGCATGTGGTGGCCTGCAAAACATTTACAGAATGATCATTTTTATAGGCAGATTCTTCGAAAAAGTTATCCCGCTTTCTTATTCCCGTCGAAGTTGCCCACTCTTACACGAAGAAATCAAGACAGGCCTTACAAACGGATCACAAGATAGCACACTACGGATTAGGGTCATTTTGTGTTTTTCGTGACGGAGATATTTCTTCAGTATAGGAAAATAGACAGTATAAAAAGCGATAGGATCTTCGCAAGAAGGTCCGTGTTTCACTCTACCAGAATTTAGTAAGCACGTTCTCCTAAACAAAGTGGTTTTCTTTTTATTTGGTTTAAATCAGCTAAAAGCTTACTTAGATTGTGGATATTCTTCGTACAAAACATGCCACGGCCTGAATCTTGATCGTTTCCAAAATATTTCCTGTCCTGACGTGGGAATTCAACGACTAACCTAATCAGCGGATATTGAAACTTTTGTTAAATGAGACTAATTTCATACTGGAGCTGTTGGACGCCACATGAAAATGACCGGAAAATTGCTGAAGAACAGTGGTTGGCACATAAACTACTGTTTTTCACTGATGTTAAATTTCTAACAGCAAAAGCTTTAAATCGTTGTGAGTGAACCTCATTATGTTCTCTCTAACCAGCTCGTAATGCAGCTTGATTAAGACCTACATTTGCCTGGCTAAGATGAGATAATAACTAAATTTTTAGCCTATTTGCTTCCTAGATAACATTAAAGTTTTTGACTCCTGAAAACGACCTGCCTGTTTTTCCTAAATAACAGGAATGCAAATCCAAGTATTTGTTTCTGTATGCCGTTACATACTGAGGTAAAAAGTGTTCATGTGGCACTTGTTGCATGAGTTTTGACAACACCTGTATGTGCAACAAAATAAGCCTGATACGGGGTTTTTGTTATTTGAGTTGGTTGATTTGATTGGATAATCTTTCATTATCATCCTGGCTGAAATCGTATGTGTCAGGACCTTCAAGTCACATGATTCCGAGCTTCGAAAACAAATATCGTCAACAAATTCAACAAAGTATGTATATTAATGTGCGCATACTCGGTGACCATCACTGATATTTTCTATCAGCTTATCAAGTTTATGACTGATTTTCCACTATACCTCTGTCATCACAACAGATCTCTACGGCTTGTTTGCCTACCTAAGATTTGAACCGTTCAATACGCCACACTACTGGAACAGTTTGTTATATCAACCATTTCTGGCCGCGACGACCCGTTCATGGCTCACACGAAAAACAAATATCCACAATAATGATGATTATGATGTTGTTAAAAGCAAATCAACGACTGCACCATCGTCCATCCCCCCGGATTCGACCAGACGTATTGTTCAGTCATCTCGTTTGGCTTCTGTGCTGAGTTTGATTTTGTGGCGCAACACCAAAAGATTGGTCGGTAACCAACTCACATTGCCGCCAATTACGGAGGAGGTTCACTGGTCAGTCTTGTTGTTGCACTGTTATCCTGTTTCATTCTTGTGCAAGTACCCATTTCAGTGAACATATAAGTATGTCTTTAGGCCTAGAAGTAAGCAAATCAAATGAGAAAAAATCGATCGCTGCATTTGTAACATCTAGTCCGATGGGATCAATCAAAGCAGCCAAGCAAATATGAGACGAAAGAGCATTTTTCATGCCCGATTGGGTGCGACAAGTCGGTCTTTCGATGCCTAAAGACATTGTAATGCGCACATATGTGCATGTGGTTTTGCGTTTGACAGCCTATTCCGTTATCGTGGGATGAGTCACTGAGTGTACCCATCTTCAAGAAGGGTACACGGAGTGACTGCAGCAATCATCGTGGGATTAGTTTAATTCCGATAGTTACTAAGGTGTTAGCTTCGATAATGCTGCACTGCTTGACATCAGTTCGCGAGAGTAATATCCGCGAACAACAGGCCGGATTTCGGCCAGGTCGAGGTTGCATCGACCAGATATTCACTCT
>LUCM01010312.1:22964-35544 GCA_008360955.1 Fasciolopsis buskii | reverse complement strand
TTCGACTTAGGTGGTCCAGTACGATCTACAGTTCTGGACAGAACCGCGCTAATGGAAGCTTATTGCGGTACCGTCTGTTCGATATAGTGTTTGTCGAGTGAAAGCGTCATGTCACAATGCGACGCGAAGTGTGTCGGAAATTCGTGTCATACGGGAATAAACGATTGTCCGCATAAAATTGGAGAAGCGTTTCCGCGTTCTCTGTTCACTGATCGGACAGGGCGCAGTGCCCGTCTAAATAAGCTTCTGATGCACCAATTTTTCTAGCACGTGTATTAGAATCGCCTCCTGTCATTGGAGTGTCAGAGCCTTTGATCTTCCGAACGAGATTGACGAGTTCGTCATCAAACTCGTCTTTTTGTATGTCAACGCTGCCGAGATGACAAACTAGCTGTGCTTAACACAGCTGTCCTCCCGAATGCTGACTGATTCCTGCATTCTTACGGCGCGCAAACGGCTTTTACCCGGGATTCAGTCTAAGTGGGTCACTTCAACCTCACCACCTAAGTCTATTCTTACGCTGCGCTGACCCACAGCCTGAGCTGTTTCGTTTACAAAAGTGTGCAGGAAATATCATGGCGAGACAATAGGCGCGCTTAGTTAAATTACACCACTCGAATCCTGAATTCGTGTTTCATTGACGCAGCAGACATCAGTCGAAGGGGAATCCACTGTCAAAGCTAAACACGCCTATTGGCCAGCCTGCATTAAAGTGCGCACATTGAAGGAGCCGAGATTCAGAGGCTGACGATGTTTAAAGAAATGCGAACTGTCAAGTTGAGGAACACTTGCGACTTTGGTTGATAATGAATCTTTGCGGGTATCGGGCGTATTGTCAGTTTTCGAGGGCATTGTGAGTAAGCAGAAGGGTGAAAGATATTTGATTGGGACAGAAGAAACAGGTTGAACAAAAATAGAGAGACCTCTGAGCGGTGGTATACTATCTCTATCCATCCCCCTCGATGGAATGGGTACCGCGGTCCTCATTATTATGAGCCACGACCGATACAATATGGACTTTTTCTAACACATTAGAAATGGTGTCCGGGTACTGCTAGGGCGTCCAACCACTAAGCTGGAGAACGATTGGAGTTCTCTACCAATACCCTTGGTTTTAACGAGAGCCTGCCCAAAACGCACAGGGGAGTGGCTGAATGGAAGGCCATTTGTCTCGATCAATTATTCTTCCACTGATTTTTCCGATAGAGTTGTTAACTCAAGTCAAATTTTAACCTAATAGTCTACTTCATCAAATCTCTGCTGATTGACCTTTCAGGCACAATTGGATCTTCGGCTTGAGATAAGTCATCCTTGATTACTCGTTGGGTGATGTAGGCACGCAAGCCGTCACACCAAGTTAAGGTGCAGTCTCATTGTGACAGGAATTGAAACCATAAGAAAGCTGAGTTGTCTGTCTTAACAAATCAGAAATTTGATACTCCGTTGCTCAGAAGCCTAACATTGCCTTACCATGCTCACTCATAATGTACTGTAAACGAACGCTTCATTTTTGGTTAATAACCCGTCATCAATAGATCTGCATACTAAAACTTCTCGAAACATTTCTAAAGGAGACAAGTATATAACCGGTTCGTTCGTCGCTCAAACCTTCCTTCTTTATTAGAGATTAGTCGCACTTCATTCTTGCATAATCCTATCTCTATTTTGAATCGTACTTGTGACATTTTATGCGGTACTTCGTTTTCAATAGCTCAACGCGATTGACATTTGTTTAAGTCATCACATGACGCGGGCATGTGATTCAAAACACTGCAAGCCTATCCTTTTCTGGATTTCTCTTGATTGAGGTGTCCGACTATCTCCGATTTTATCAAACTCCTACAATCCATTTTATCTCTGGACATCGTTTTACGCCTAAACACGGGATAGCCTACACCTTCTGAATTGTTACTGGAACGCGAAGCAGGCCAGTGTTGAGAACGAACGATTATGAAACACTACAAGGAATTGGTTTTTAATTGACAGACGGGAGTATCTGAGTTGATCATTTTATATTGTTCTTTTGTCTTATTTCCAAGGTTATTAGAAGAAGTTTCATCACTTTCCGCAGGGGGCTTACGTATTATTTGACATGTCTCCTGCGTAACCTTAAGTGTTTTTTGCTAAAAGAATATCATAGATGACAAGTCGTTGTTTTTGTGTATTGACAAGAGAAAGCGAAATGTTAACATCCTGAGACGTTTGTCGCTCCGGTGAAATCTTTTATCGAGACGTCGTAGTATTTCGATGGGAAAGAGTTTAGCTAGATGCGACAGATTGAATGACATACTCAATCGACCGCGCCATGTTCGCGTGCTCACTTCCAAAACCATCATAAAATAGCGTACCTTGGTTGATACTCAATGCAGTTTGAGAACAAAACACTTCTTTGCTGCAATCATGGCCCGAAAAAGCGGATCAAGCACTATTTTATTTTTCGATTGTGAATTACAAGCTGGACCGAACACACTGACGCCAAGTGAAGTTGGACAAACAGCAGTCTGAAGGTGATCAAGCGGTCAATGTTATGGTGTTGCAACTTGAATATCCCAGGTCCGATTCTTCCCACCACGGCCAATCATCACCCTCCCTCGCTCCAGGGTGCTCGCGGTTGATTACAGCCCTATTCCTACAATAACTTACATCTGTTTGCAATAAGAATGAATTTTAAAGAAACGCGGGAAGGAAGGAGTTCGAAAAAGTTTTTAAACAAACTGTTTATGATTGAACACTAAACTAAAGCGTGCAGATAGATGACGGAAGAAGCATATTACATCAAGTACCTCTTTGTACATTTGATTTCTCCGTCGGCCTTTTATCCCTATCGTAATTTATTATCTTTTATTGGCCCAGACCACCTCTCGAAGAACGTTTTCTCGTGGTTTTCACCTAACTGTCCATCCTATTGCAGTTCACTTAATAAAATGTCCCTTCGTATAATTTCGTAGACTATTTCAGTTTTACTAGGTCGGCGCAATTAAAACCGCGCAATTGTGAGCAATAGTCACGTGGGGTATTTCAAGTTGCCTATCTGTACCTGCACAAATTTCCGCTCGGATCAGTTCATGTGTCACGTGCACTTTCGGCTTCCACCGCGGCCGGCGGTGGCCAAAAGGTTAAGGTCGTGGCGTTTGGACGTGAAGGTCGCGAGTTCGAATCCTCCCACCGCCGGCCAACTTCCCCACTTGACAGCCCTCTGCTGGTCGCGGCCCCCTCCCTGAAAAATGATGTACATTGCTGTTTCATTAATAAAGGGAGTAAAAGATGAAAGATATTGCATCACTATTCAATTCATCGTTGAGTTTCACAAATTGACCGGTGGTGCGCCGGTTGTGCACCTCAATCTATGACGCAATCCAACCACTTACTTAACCTCAGCCACATATGATGTAACATCTTCATCAGCCACTAATTTATGTGAACTAAAAGACCATTGTTCGCACAACGAAAGAATTCTCCATAGCAGCTTATTTTCTGACCTCAAAAGCTATTGTCACGGAACATTTATCAATTGTGCGACTTTCGTTCGTCGATTGCTTATATTCGGCCGTTTATAAATCTGTTCATCTACCGTATCATGTAATCAATGGTGACAGAGGAAGTTCCCATAAACGACGCTAATCACGTGTACTAAGTATATACCACGCCAAACAGTTAAAATCCCGGATCCACCAATTACTTTGTCAGTTAGCTGCAACTCCAATAGCTGCCACATCTGATCTATTGGGTCCTTATGTGGTTCTGTGCCACTCCAAGTTTCAGGCTCATGGTTGCCGGTCTTCCTCCTCATGTAGCGATCCTTAGTAGTTATGACACGTCCTCTCTACTGCACTCATGATTCAAGCATTCAATAAAAAATTGCATGTTTTATTATTATTTTCATTGCCTAATTCGAAATAGCGGGTACTAAGGACTCGGATGATGATAGCGGAAGAGCCATCAACAAGGTGGCGTTTGGAGGTGAATTTTTTGGACTCCGGACTCTTTCACTACCGGGCTTTGTTTTTACCAAAATGTCGTGCAATTCTTGTACCATAGTTTATACGAACGAGGTGCATATATGACCGTTCCTTTTATTTCATCGTTCATTCTTTTTTTGCCTCTTTTACTGAATTGATAGTTAACGAGTCGCACGCAATCATTGACGAAAGAATGGTGGAACATCCATGATGATACGGAACAGTTCGTCGTTCGATTACAGGCAACTTGTCCCACTGATCTGGCATTTATTCATTCACAAGAGGTGTGTATGTGTGCGTTTCATTGATTAAACCTCCGAAATGTCTTTCGCTACGTTACTTTCCGATATTGTTATTTGTCAGTGTTCTCATGTCCGATGTTGAGCTCCTAAATTTCGATGATCAGGAAATGAAAATTTTTCCGGCCACATCATTCGTGTCAGTTTGTTCTGCTGGGATGCGCTCTTCGATCAATGAAGTTAGAAATCTGTTCGTCCTACCAGTGATTTTTAACTCAGACGTAATTGGTCTGAGCGATCGTCATTCGGAAGCTTCGTTTCCATATGAGTGATATCATCACCTTTGACTGGAAGACGCACACTTCCACTTCCATTCGTAGTATTGATGGAGTTTTCTGATTCAGTGAAACGTGTCGTCCAATGCTTCTTGATGTTCGCTGTTTCCCAGCCATTTCCTCATCGAATTGATCTCATCGGTGATCGTCGTGCTTTTTTAAAAGAATGCAGACGCATCGCTGGCGAACTACCGTTATTAACTGGTTCATATTGTTTTCAGATTGGTTGGTTTATTGATCAGTCTCGCGATTGTTTTATCTGACCTCCATGCTAGTTTCACATTAAACAATTTTGTATTTGTATCCATACCAGTGTCTAAATCATTCCTGTCACCGTTTGAAAACTGTCAAAATTTTTAGGCAGCTGTGTCAAGCAGAATCTAAGGATTCGAGGAAGGGGACTGAAAACAGCGCAGGCCATACAACAATTAGAAGAGGGGTGAAGAATAGCGCAGTTACTCGGAATTCACTATGGGGAGAATTTGGACATGCGTTGGTTTGCTTGGAGGGCAATGATTCGTATCGGTTGGTTCCTTCCATCATTCTAGCTTAACTCCTTCGCTGATTAGATAAATTTGATAAAAATTTCATCATTTTGTTGAGAATGTGACCATTGTCCGAACGGAACAAGTGTTAGTTCGCATATGATTGTCCCCGGTTTATGGAGACGTTGATTACCAAGACTCAGTGCGTTTTCAACAAAGTTTAGGGAAATACCTGTATCCAAATCTTAGATCCCCGCGGAAAACGACAGCGTAATGAGTTAACCAACTCGCGTTAATCGATTTCCCATCCTGTTGGCGACATTTATGATGTAGCTAGGAACGTAGTAGTCGTTTGCGAATCGAAGACAGTTTCTGTCCGAACGTTATATTTTATGCAGAGTGCAAAAATTTGCAGATATTCTGACGGCGCTCGCCTTTCAAAAGCGAGAAAAGCAGAATTAAATGTTTGGATTTAACACACGCTCTGTAAAATGTAGAAGTTTCACCACTTTTGAAGTTCATTTACTACTCAAGACGGCTCCTTAACGCTTACATTTTCGCCCTAAAGGTGGATGCGCAACTCCAATCGTACATTGTTGAGGCCACAGTAGTCTGGTCCCGCCTGCAGTCACGATTAGGACATTTCAGTTTCCTGCGCAACGCTCATCTGGCCGCTGTGACCGGAGCGAGCGCGAAAGATTCCAAAGTCACTGACAGTTCAGAAGTACAGAACTTCCGGCTAGAATGTCCGACTTGTCTTCAACCTCATTCCCCATCCAATCCGACTTTCGCTTTATTGCCAGGCTGTTGGCATACTTTATGTATCCAGTGTCACAATCGAATCGCATCATCCGGACAAGTTTCACAACGCCGTTGCCCGATTTGTCGAACACCGTTTAATTCGAACGAAACTACGGGGATCAACGCACGACGTCGACGTCCACTTACGCTAATCCACTATACGGACCAGAAAGAGGAGTCAGAAAGCACAGAGTCATCTGTTTCCGTCAATGGGCATTCCTCTAGCACCCGGGACGACGGTGAGCAAATTGTAATAGCGGTGAGTGAAAATCTATTCATTTTCTTATTGTTCCGGCTGAGAGCTTGATGATCTACCTATTAAATTTTAGTCCAACTCGGCTTTATCTGTCATTTTGCCCACACACAGAGAAGCATGCCATATGAACCGATTCAGTAAGCCTACCTTACACATTCCGTCGTCGATTTTATGGTTTTATTAGATCTCACCAGCCTTGGTGAGATTTGCAGTCTTCGATGACCGAGTTACAGGTCCTGTTTCGAGCATTTGTACGCTTGCCTTCACTAACGGATAGGTTTGCTTACCGATCCTTCATGCTCCAGGTGCGAATGCAATGCTTGCGTCATTCAGCACGTGTTTTCTGTAACGTCTGTTTAGCATCTCTCAACCGTTAAAAATGTCACTCAAAATAATCTCACATAAGTTGAACATTTTATCAGTCCGTTTTCTTCTTTTTAGTCTAATACACGCACCCACACACACACGCACACGCACACAACTTACCCCATACTGTAGCCTGCCCAAGAGATGTCCCCTGTCTTGTTCGGCTTTGTTCGAATGTATTTATTTGGCTTATGCACAATTGAGTGTTGGATATAAGGCAATAGCATGTTTATAAAGGGTTGTCTGCGGGTTCCTAGGGGATCGTTAACCATTCAGTTGAATTGAATCAAACTCACGAGTCCACATTTCCCCGTTAGTTCGATAGGTCTTCATATGCGTTCCACTCACCCATTCAGGTACAATTATCCGTGCATGCTAGATGCTAATTCTCGGTGGGTTTTTTTCAGACTTTAGATACACTCAAGCCAATTTAGACCGCCCGTGAGCAATTTTTCAGTATATGGCCGCTGATGTATACCTCAGTTTTATGGAGCCACAAATAAGAGTTCGATGAATGGCAGTGATCTCAAACGTGATAGATCCCCCAAGAGACACGACAGTCAACCAGCACACAAATGGTCCTTGCAATCTGTCACTTTTTGTATATCTGGTTTACCTAACTCCTAGAACTTTCGTTTGCTGTTTCCCCCCAGCTTACTTGTAGTCAGCTTAATTGATCCGATGTACTGCATTACGGTGAAATCACGTTCCAGGATTCATCACAAACAACAGAGTTTAGTGAGTATGCGGCACATGTCTCTATTCCAAACCTTTATACTTATATCTACCATTTTCTAATTGCTTTCGTAGCTATAGATAAATCATTCGAATCAGGCATCCTTCCGTTTCACAAGATCTGTGGAGTGTCTGTCTATTTGAAAACTGTACGATAGCAAACAGGAAATGAGTACAGCTTAAAGTTTACACCCGCTGATGTGCCCGAGTTGGATACTTCGCATTTCATGCTAATCGGAACGATATCTGAATACTTCAATCGGAGGGAATTTTCGAGTAATTTTGGCATTAATTTGGAATGCAGTGGGGAAATAACATAGTCGTCATTTCAAGTCGTTGAGCCATGTTTTGCTCATGCCCACAGAACCACTGCCTCGCACGGTATTATCCGAGGGGGAAAAATCGAAGTGTCCATTTGATAATATATCAAAAAGGTATGAAAGCTTTAACCAGTGGAATGGCTCATGTAGGTACGGTTAGACCACCGAGTTGGGGTTCACGAGATCCCCGGAACGATGGCTTGAGACAATAGGTGATGTGATCCAGTGTCGCTCTTGCATTCCAATTGTTTTCTTTTCCATTCAGTTTTCAATTTTCAATCAATCCTTCGCTACCTGTTGTTCGATGTGGACTGATTTCCACTCTTACTTGTCGACTATGATTAGGGATAAGGAATCGGCTTTGGACAGTGCTCTTTCAGCAAATTTGAGAACCGAGTAACCAGTGCCCTGATAACTTTGATTCACAGGCCGCTTTCTTAGTACACGTTCCGTCCGTGAATGAAGTCAAACTAGCATCTCTCTCCTGAACCGGGGAAGAAGCGCGCGGCCAGAATTCGAATCAACTTTGAATCTCCTAGCTAGGCAAGAATGTGGCTGACCTTCACCCTTGTGCCAGAACAAGGTTGAAAACTGTCAAGTTTTCGTGATCGGTCTGTCACCAAACAGGTCAGGGATTCAAATCCCACATTCGCCGGTTACTTTGGTGGTAGATGGTAAGACGCTGTCGCCCGTCTCATCGCCGCAAGTTAATTAAAAATACCTCATTTGGTTTTGTGCTACTTCAAATCTCAAGGCCATGATTGATCGGTCCCTCGCTTCTCGCACAATGGACCCTGGAGCCTATGGTACATGTCATAAAAAAAGAACCTAATGGGATACTGCCCAGAATGATTCATGCCAAATAGCTACGGGTGTCAGGTGCACGCAACGCATTCAGCTTAAGAGTTTTGGCTTTAACTAAATTGCGTAGATCACTAGATTGCCTAATGAACGAAAGGAGTGTTGATCGGCCCGGGGTCATTTTGGCTGCCTCGTTCGATTTACTGGAACAGGGTCGAACCGGGGATGGGGCGACAAATCGAAATCCCTACAACTGACAATTTATCGACGTGTCCCTTCATCATTTGGTCTGGTGAATGTTCTGATATCCTCCTTCCTGTACCTCGCGTCTCATTCAAGTGATTTGGCAGTGCCGTCTATTTCTCAGTTGTAGCTTCTGCCACGACGGAATTAGATTCTGTATTCAAGGTCACATCGTGTTTGGAAGGATTTTCTAGACCAGTGAAGTCGTGCATAACAAGCCAAGGTCGATGTAAATGTATCGATCCAATTTATATAATTCGATTTTATTCCACGCATCAATTGCGTTCCTGCACCACGTTCCAATAGGATTGGAGGAGAGGTACGCTTTTTCGTTTACCATACAACGTGGCGCTTCTGATCATTGCTTCCGTCGTTATTCTGTAGAATTGTCTACCTTAGAGTGAAATATAGCAGAGAACAGGGAACGACGAGTTGGAGGACAAATTTAAGCCTGAAAGAGTAGGATTTTTATACTTTGTTATCATATTATGAAGTGAACATTTGTGTCCACTCTCTGATGAACTTCGACAGACAGATGCAAGCATTCTGGATTGATCTGTTCTCAGTCATCGCTTTTCTCAAATATAAACTTCCAAGTTCACCTTCCCTGCCTCTAATCCTCGCAATGTTGGTATAACTTCCCATCACGCTGGACAGCCTACGTGTTCATTTTCATCTTTCACGAACGTGTTTCTGCACTGGATTAAGGGACCAACCTAGCTGCTGCCGTGATCGCCGTGTACACAGATTGGTTCACGCGAAAACTGAAATGTACGTGCGATCCGTTGAATCTTTTTTCTTGATGTAGTTCACAAAAGTAATTGATTACAACGGAAAGTCTTGGTGATCAAATCGAAAATTCATGGATATGAAAAATGTTGTCAGTCCCATTGCATCTGTTGGGGTTGATTGATGTACACAGTGGGCAGAAAAAGTGACATGGAGCTCGATTTCCTAGTGTCTCAGTTCGTTTAGGGCCACCATTCGGGTGTTTTCAATGTCCAATAATGCTTCACCTGTCACATATCGCATCGCGTTGAACATGCATGCGTGTAATGGCATGTGCATACTTCGTAGCCGTTAGAGTTCACTGTGCGGGAGTGGGAAGAGAAACCGGCAGCGATGACCTTGAAACTTAATCCAGTGTGTTAAGGAACCGAACGGTAGCGAGTTGTTGTCTATCACCACTAAGCCATCAGATTTTTTTCATTTTCGCCTTACGTTTCCTTTCGTTTCAACTAGGTTTTTTTGTGTGTGATTGACGCAATATTTTGTCTATTTCTCACGTTCCAAACATCGTTTGGCAATGGATCGAGTTTTTTTAATTTCTAAAAGGTCATTAAACCTATTGCAAATGATGACTTATATGATAGTTCATTCATTCTCGCGTGAATTTACCGAGCCCATTCTTTTCCAGGGGGATCACAGTTCGAAAGTTCAATCGGTTATACGTTGTCTGATCCGAATCAAACGAGAAGACCCAGACGCAAAAGCAATTGTGTTCAGCTCGGTAAGTAGATACCGAAGATACAACGTGACGTAAATGAACACCAATATCATCACCACAATTACAACTACCATGCCAACCTAAAAACCTCAGTCTCGTTCCATCGGGAAGTGCTCACGATGCCGTAATCCCATCCCCCGCCCTTCTAAGATGTTTTATTCCTGTACTAATTGTGGTTATATCCTTTCGTATTATGATTATAATAGTCATAGAGGAAAGAAACACGAATAATAGTAATTCTGCGAGAAAATCAAATGGCGTACAAACCAATACGTCGTAATTCCGCAACTGGCATCAATATCAACTTCGACTATTCGTGGCTTGTTGTCTGTCGGTTTATTGATGCCTATTACTAATATCTTAATTCGAGACTTTTACTAGAACATTTACAAATCCCGCTAATTTAGAAAATTTCCCACATTTTTTCAAATGAACTTGAATTTGTCGACCTAGAACAGACATGGAAGGTAATCTTATCCGGCCAGTGTTCCTGTGACAATTAATGCTCGATGGGGGAGGATAACGCCTAATATTGCTTGTTTCGTCGGTGCACAAACCCTTGGATTGTCCCCAATCAGTGACTCCTCGTTCGCCCAATTCCTAATAAGAAATAACCGGAACAAGCAAGGAAGCTTTTCAAATTCAGTCGGAAATTCATAGCTTATATGGCATGAAGAGAGATGGATGTGTGCGATCGGGTGGATTGGATAAGAACGTATCGATGTCGGTATGGTGTGAAAGCTAGGCAATCCGTTATCAACCATTGGTAAATATGAGCATGACATGTGAATGAAACAATTGGTCACATGGATCGGACATACGTATCATGATTGCGTTGCTGTGGTAATTGCGAATCTGTCATTAATCAATGTCAAGAGAACACTTCTTCTGGGTCGATCGAATGGTGACAAGTAAACTGTTGATCATGTATTTCGGGGGGGGGGGATTTTCCATTCCTCGACAATTCTGACCAGTGATTTGTCTACTTTTCTGATAGTTTTCATTTGCCATCCACGTCCCACGCGCAATATGTTGCTTTCGTGGTGCCCGTACTTCTTTCATCGAAATTCGATATTCTGACTGTATTTGTTTACGATAGGATGTTACACTCAAAACTAATCATTTTTGATGAGTGATTGATTTCAAGACCCAATGACGTAAGGAGTATATCGAAAAATCAATACGCCACGTATTGGTCTCTATTATGAATGATATAATGTTAATAACACAGCGTTGTTGGTAGGTGTAATACGCCAACGTTTCGACTCCCGTGGGTAGTCTTTCTCAAGGCAAGTTTTATAATCAAATTGTGATTGATTTCCTTCTGCTACCGGTCCAACTTGTTCTTCGTCCAAAAGTAAACGTTACACCAGACTGAATGCTAGCAGCTCGATCTAGGCAAAATGCATTGTCCAAATGACAACACAAAATCACAGCATGCGCCAGCTTCTCGACAGCGAGTCAAAATCTGTCCACCAGGGACTTCAGCTTCTCAAATGGACGATTTTTGGCACCGTGTTTATTTGGACTTTTCTTTGATAGCATTTAACACGAGTCGGGATTTCACAAATCTTGTTCAATCAACAAGCTTGAAATCTTTGTTGTAATCAGTCACGGTAGATGAGGCAAAACCAGACTCACGTAACGAGCGATCTCGTCGTTTCGGAAGGGAGCTCCGTCATCTAACTCTGGTGTCTTCCATGTTTCCGCCCTCCAAAGTTCAGAGTTTAGTTATCGGTAACATCTTCCAGTTAACTCGGTGATAACAATGCTTTTTGACGACAGTTGCTGGCCGTTATTCAAATGACAATCAGAATCTCACTAGAAGTCACCATTTCAATCGGTCCTCTGTATTATTTTGTTTCTTGGCTTAGGATATCAGGACCGGATGACGTAAGGAGTGTATTGAAAATCAATGCGCCACTTATTGGTTTTTATTGTGAATGATATAATGTTAATAACACAACGTTGTTGGAAGGAACATTCAAAATGAAGTCAGAAGACGCTAATGGAATCGTCGGCTTCTTAGATTGTCGGCTGAAAGTCAATGACTCACGAAAATCCAATATCGGCATTCACAGAAAATCCACACATTCGGTTAAGTACTTGGACTTCAGTTCAGCTCGTCCACAATGCGTGAAACGGACACTTATTTCCTCGCCAGCCAACAGAGTTAAAAAGCTATGCACTGATGATACCGTACGTTTGTACGTACGATATGTCGGCGATGCATTTGCAATCAGGAAGTTAGCACAAAAGGATAGATAATTCAGTTCAACTCAATTTCATTACCGCGATGCTGATGTGTGCTAGGAGTTGGTCAGCTTCAGTATAAAATAAAGAAGAAAACGGCCTCGGTCGGAATTTCTCACAGATCGGGTACTTCGGAAACAATAAGAAAAGGCCTCAGTGACTTTGACATTCGCACCGTCTTCCGGATGGACAATACATTAAAACGCCACTTATCAAAGGCTAAAGATCAAGTCGATGTGCATGACCAGTTGCAAGGACTGCCCAGCAGAATGCATTGGAC
>LUCM01010312.1:0-22358 GCA_008360955.1 Fasciolopsis buskii | reverse complement strand
CTTTACGTCATTCGGTCCTGATGTCCTAAGTTACTTTCATGAGTTATAGGAAGCTGGCTTGTATAACAGACGCAATTATTTTATCGAGTAATCTCCCCACGGTTACACGAGTAGTTATAGAATGAAGTTAACAATTTGTTAACTGGGGAATTTTGCGTTAATTGGGGTTTAAGAGACTTGGGTGATCACCGACTGAAAAGTTTTCGTGAAATAATTCACCCTGTGATATGATCGCTCAACTCACCATAAAGAAACCATGGAAGCACTGTACAGCTGTTTCATCCTTGTTAGGAATCATCAGCAGTGCATATCCACCCCGCCCGAACTGGGAAAAATTTCCGTTTAAGAATGATCTTGACTTATACCAAAGTTTACCTTGCAAAGAGATCATCTGGGTGTCGTGTGTTAAGCGCTCACGTTGTTTTCGTGACAGGGAAACAGTGACCGAAAAACAGTAATTGTTTTTGCTACGACAATGCAACGGATGAGGAACTGATTTCAGCGCATCGGTCGATTTAACATTTTGGTTTCGGGCTTTTAATCTACATAAGGCCACCATTTCTACCCTCTTAAACAAATTAACTCTGCCCAGAGCATAATTTTCACGGACGAAATCAGTCATGTGAGAATGACCACTAAGTTAGCTATATCCATATTAAAACTTCACGTCTTTAGTTCCTTTCCGTAATCCTGTCACAGATTATTGTGGATATTTCATGGACTATCGTCCAGATAGACATTTCGGTATTATTTGAAACATTCCGATTTGCACCAGCTATTTGGTATGAATTAATCTTCGTAACAAAGCAACGCTGGAAAATTCGGATCACCTAAGTCTAAGGACTCGTTAATTTTGTTGTTGGATCCATGGCATATGATGGCCTGAGTTATACTTACAAAATAGACATTTGTAGAAGGATATTCTCCGACAATGTTGTCCGGGTTCCTTATTCTCATCCAAGTTGTTCACTGTCACACGAATAAAATTAGCAAATCCTTATCAACTGATCAAAATTGAATGGACTCCAGACAAGGGTAATTTATATCTTGGGTTAACGGAGATATTTCTTTCATTCTAAGATAGTAGCCAATGGAAGAAGACGGCAGTGTCTCCGAACGAAGTCTAGGGTTTTGCTCTACAAGAATTTGGTAAACATGTTTATCCAGAATAGATTGATTTTCTTTCAGCCTGACGTAATTCGGATAAAAGTGCACTTGAGTGGAGGGTATGGTTCATATAAAATCATACTTCGACCTAAATCCTGATTGTTTCCAAAGTATGTTTCATGTCGTGACGTGATAATTAAAGGAGATACCCAACCAGTGGATACTGACTTAGAAATTTCAAAAGCTACTTGAAGTATGGAGGTGCGAGATGAGACATCGAAAAGACCAAAATGATTACCAAAAGATAGTGGCAGGCCCGTCGGTTACTAGTGTTCAATAGTGCTGGGTTTCTGGCAAAACGAGTGCTAAATTGTTGTAAATTAGTGTCACTTTAGTCTTCCTAACGAGTTTGTGATGCGTCATGGCCAAAGTTTACCTAAAGTGGTCAAAATGGGATATCGACTATATTCCTACCTATTTGCTCACTGGATAAGTGCGAACCATGCCACCTGTTATCGAAGAGATTCGCCAGTTCCTGTTAAATAAAGGGAATTCAAATTGAAGTGTCTGCTTTCCTGTGTTGTTGCCAGTTTGAATGGAAATCATTCAGATGACTCTTGTTGCCTGAATTTCGACGAGACCCGTAATAGACCATCCAGTCATGTATTTTTTGTCTGGGGTGTGTCGAGACCAACTGGTGGTTCGTTTCACTTTAAGTTCAGAATAATGATGAAGATAATTAAAAACCCTTGTGAACCTGTCAGTTTGTTCTACACATCGTTCTTTTAGTTTGGTGGAGGCAATGCAATTTTTTCGCCATCTGTTAGCTGCTAACAAGCGTCCAGTAGCCTTTCAAGGTATTAAAAAAACGGCTCAACAACACTACTCAACTATTTCCGTTAGATCCACACTGTCAAGCTCTGATACACTCGTGTAGCTCGTACAGTGGCGC
The DNA here is from genome assembly GCA_008360955.1 of Fasciolopsis buskii. Classification (NCBI taxonomy): domain Eukaryota; kingdom Metazoa; phylum Platyhelminthes; class Trematoda; order Plagiorchiida; family Fasciolidae; genus Fasciolopsis; species Fasciolopsis buskii. The sequence continues at coordinate 20,299 of LUCM01010312.1, read as the reverse complement.
CATTTCCCGTTGCTGAACCCGGGAAATTCGTATGAGATGCACTGATATGTATATGAATGTTACGGGATCGTTTGAATACTTTATCTTTCACCGTAGTTGCAAACCGCTGTAAGTGGTTAGTGGAACGTCACCGATGGCTACGGAGAATAATGACAACACATGGGGCTGTATGTATTCTACACTTTTAATTGAACTGGTTATTCGGTGAGATTACGTCGTCCAGATTCGAATGATCCATTCCATTCGAGGAACCAAAGTAAGCATTCTGGATGTGACACTTCTAGTTCATATTATGTCCAAATCTAGAAGATCGAATATTAAATTTGATAGAATATCAAAATAAGCTGTTCAAAACAACGAAACTATTTTGGCCTGAACGTGTCATGCTAGTTACCCAGTCATCAAGATACTCAAATCAAGTCTGGCTGCAAATGGCGTTCATCTACGTTTTTTTGTGTTTGAAAATTAATTGCATCCCTCGGGGCAGTTAGGTGTACCTGTTGAATTACAGACCAACGCGAACGATAATCCGATCGTTCGATCGAATTACCGTTCCGGGTCATCTCGATCCAATTCCGAACCAAACTAAGAAATCGTTAACCGAACTGAACATGTTATTTGAGACGTTTTTCGTCACCTGTGCGCTTTGTTTTTGTTATTTACTATCTTAGGGTCGTTCAGTCGTTTTTAATCGTTCTCTGGGATATCTGTCCGTGTCGTTGAATGCTTTTTTGCTTTCATTTGCCCTTTTGACACGCATGAAAACCACGATCGTTACTTGTTTACCAGTGGCTTTCAGTGCTCATCACCATAGCCGGTGCAATGGAACAGAATGGTTTGAGCTATACTACATTGTTTAAAGCCCGAGACGCGTGTTGCCCCGGTCGACTGGCCGGTTTTCAGTGTATGGGTTCGGCCACATGGGTTTTGCTTATGCCTATCCAGCTTGGTGCCAACGGTCTCAATTTGACTTCCGCAAATCACGTGCTGCTAGTCGATCCGGTATTGTCGCACGGACGGGAAGCACAAGCGGTTGCACGAATTCACCGCATTGGTCAAACCAGGTAAACTGACAGTTCTCCTTGTCAGATGTTTCACAATGCTGCATGTGTCTCATGAAATATGGGTAGGAATAACGACATCGATTCATGTGGACATCTGTGAGCATGCGGTGTGTTTTTTTTGTTTGGTTCCGTGACCCGCGTACTTCTGTTTCCATCTCCGTCCTTTGGTCCATTTGTGTTGATGATCTCCGTTTCCGAATTAGCCTGCAACCGGTGGTCTCCAACATAACATGCGAGCGCTAATATATACTATTTGATTATGCAAGTCAGACAATGCTTTTGCTCAGGCTGAACGCTTCAGCATGATCGATCGTGGGTATTTCAGGCTCCGAGTCGGCTACTCACCGTTAGCACCTCTCGGAATTCTCCCAAATGATCGCACTTCATAAAGCCTGATAGGGTGGTAGCCTTTCGCACTGCCTTCTCGAGGCGGGGACGTTCCCATAAAAATGTGAGGACGAGGGCGAACACCCATCCCTGTCTGTCAGGTTTGCTGGCCTTTGCCAATCAGCTTAGGAAAGATGTCTAAACCCCCGATTCCAAACCAACCACGGATGATGTAAGAAGCATACGGGTTCTGCTGACCGACATCTGTGACAGAAGGGGGGTGCATCGGACATCCATGATGTCTAGTCCATCAGAAGAACGTGTGAACTTAGCAATCAGTCACCGGCCTCCAGTTGGTTACGTGACTTTCAGATGGTCCTACTCACTTGTGGGTTAGATCGTTTGACCAAAGGCTCGGATTAAGGTCCCCTAAGATAATCCTAAACATCGGTTTGGGCAACTAGGTAGTACCAAGCTCACAGAGGAATTATGGATCCCGATGTGACATCGATGACGTGGAGATGGGGAATAGAAAAACTGTCATTATTCCTTTCTTTCCTTTTTCTCATTGATTGTTTTCGTCCTTTGTCATAATTCTGATGGACTATTTTCTGCAATTAGGTTTGTGCTAAACAATATACACATATATAGATGCCGACTAATCTGAACAGTTATCTATCATCTAACTCATTATTTCTACGCCCAGATCGCTGTCATGGATCGCACTTAAGCCAAATTATGATTTCGCAGCTAATTGTTAGTTCAACAGTGTGACTTGTTAATGCTGACAAAGGATTTTATTCTGGGGATGTTTTTCTTTCTCCCCAATGGCGTGCATATCCCTACTCTCTCTTTTTTGGTGTTGAAGGTAACAAATAGGTTCATTTTCGATGGCTTCATCTTTGGATGTATGCACGTATGATATCTTTGATTTGTAGGTATGCGATCAACGGTTGGAAAATGAATGACATCGTGTTATGATTCTAGTGATTTTCTGCGAAGGGAACATATCATTTCCCACACCGGATCAGGTCCTTACACGAAATTGCCCGGCCCCTTGTGTGAGCGGTATAAACTTGACAGTAAGAAACCTGTTCATTATAAGACATCGATGTTAGACGGAGGCAGTGCCGTGGGAGATCCTCATCATCGACTTATACCGTGACTCCTTCAAACATTAATGAGGTCATGTGTATTCTTGTTGGTCGTCGGATTGTTTGAAGAGAAACCCTGTTGCCGCAAATCATTGTTGCTGTTTGTCGCCCGATTTCAACCGTGACAAGTGTGTCTTAACAAATGTTAGAAATTGATCCAGTTGTGCGTGCGTGAAAATTCGACGTAGCAGCCGAGAATTTGTGACTGTTCGAGAAATACTATTTTAACTATCTGATTAAACTGTTTCTTATTCGCCAACTTATTGATAAATTGATTGTTCTCGCCATGGTGACATGTTTAATGTTCACTATCAAATCCTTATCTCCCCTTAGTGTACATACTAAAGATCAGCTGGACACACTATAGCTTAGTACCATTAGGTGCATCTCCAGGTAGCCTTTCTGGACTTAGCTATGGTTATGAAGTAATTGGACAATACTTTGTCGGGTAAGTGGGCCCATGAGGCTAGCGAAAACGTTCTAATTACTCGCTTAGTGCATTATGTGTAAAACACTGGGACCTTAAGTGTCGCTGCAAGTTTCAAGGTCATAGCTGCCGGTTCTTCCACTTCTCACCCCCTTCCCTCCGGTATAGTGTGCCCCATTCCCTACGAGTGTGCCCCTTCAATTCTACCCATGTGCCAAACATCATAAAACTATGTTCATAAAATCCGGACGCAGATCGAAACGGTGTACTCAAACGTTCCCGGTGTCGCAGTTTAGACCTTACTGAATTCATATTCGGGCTCGCAATTGCGCCAACTTGTGTACAGGTCCTGTGTCAACCGAACTATGACGAAAAGACGAAGAGAAAGCCTCCTGTGTAGAATTCACCGCACGTCAGTTTATCAAACCTTTGTCATACAGTTTGATGTCCGTCCTCGCGCCTTAATTCCCCCCTGAGCTGGTGCATTATTCAGTCGCCCGGTCCAGAGCCGACCCACTTATTCGAGAGTGCAGTTCCAGCCTCTGCGCTATCGGCAGGACAGCAACGATGTTCCAGAGAATGCCTGCCAGACGAAAACCCATGACGCTTTCGATCTTATCGCTACTTGTCCGCGACCGCTTGTTCGGTGAACCTGCGCCCAAATCCACTACTAACCACTAATACGGGATAAAGACGAGATCGATTCAAAGCCAGGAAGCAGCGTGGTGAATCAACAATTAGCCCTTATTTTTGAACGAATTAAAAGTCGTCTGATTTTGGGAAAATCTCAGAGGCGAATGGGGTTACCTTTGAAGTAAATCCCAAATCAGAAGGAGACGAGAAACAATCGGTCAATGAGCTCTCTCCTTTGTAGACCTATATAAACCATCTGATTGTGACGCATGAAAGGGACAGTCGTGTTGAATGGCCCGAGGTCATCGGATCGTTCTCGCTTGATCAAATGGGTTGGGACTGAACCTGAATCGAGACGATCGACAGAAGCCGCTATAGTTAGCGGCAGCCATAACTCTATTATTACAACAGGAGCTACTTGTCGTATTGCATTTAGGGATGCTTTCTCCCTCATTTGTATCTCTTATGATTGCCATTCCCTAACGTTTGTTGTACGCTTTCCCGGCCGAAGACTTAGACTAACACAATTTTAGAATGTTTTGAAAAGAATTGTAATATTTTAAAAGCCTATTTTACTGTGCTGCTTGATATACTGGTTGATAGGAATGCCAAAATCCATAAATGAACATCACAAAATCTATACCTTCCTTTTTCTGTTATCCATCTCTTGTCAGACTGTTAAATTGTTAAACTGTTAAACTGGTACTCATTTACAAATCTTGCGTGGTAAATGCCGCATTCATTTTTTCCAGGACTTTTGGTGTGGCATTCGAATATGGTTTTCCACGGCAATGTGACTACATTTTGTACTTTCAACTGTCGTTAGAGGACTGAGTTGGCCCAAAGCCGAACCTTGTTCTTGGAGGGAAATAGCTGGTTGTTTGTACCTCTCCAAGTGGTTGTACGTGCGATGAATTGTCCACAAGCATGCAGAAGGCTTGATTACCACTTACCAAACTGCGACATCTGTGGCATTGCAAGCAGAGGTGGGAATCGCGTTAAGTTAATGTATGTTGGAAGATATGTTGTGTATTCCCGCAGATCGATTCCCTCGGTATGTGGTGTTCTCCGAGGCAGTTTGAGGTGACTGGGGCATGTCTTGGTGGAAAAGCATAGGAAATTAGCTAGTGGCGGTGTTCCTTTTGCTATCTTGCTTCTTTTCGTATTCCGATTCTGCCGAATGTCGGTGTGCAAACACATCAACAGATCCCAATGATTTATTGATCAAGTCCAAATTAAGTGGTGCGTCATGTGACGTGTTAAATGGCAACATGTAAGCTATCATCTACCAAGGAAACCCCGTTCTGGGAAAAGTCAAAACTCCGTGCATTATTGAAGCTCCTCGTTGAAATAAGCACATTGTTTTAGGATTGTGTCAAAAATGTTTGGAATTCGGTAAGAACATGCCTTCCTTTCACGAGATCTCACAAAACGCATCTGCCCGCTGATTGTAGAGCAGTGCAAAATCAGTCAGTGCGCACTACAGTGCGTACGCACAAATGCGCCCAGATATGATAGGCACGCTTCATATCTGTGCAAACGAGATCTCAATAAGCCGGCTGAATGGCATTTCCAAATATTCTCTGCACAATTCCGAAATAATATGAATACTGGTCTGGTGTGATCATTTCCAAAACCTCCATCTATAGTTTGTGATTGTAACACTTTGGTCTCTGTTAAATCTCTGATAGCAACTTCTGGCGCTCCTGCCTTGAAGTAGTCCTAAGCTATCCCAAACGAGTGATATTCTCGCCAGTGATTCATTTCCTTGTGTGGGATTGTCAAAAGTTGCCAGTTTGGTCGAAATTGCGCTTGAGTCTGATACCGCTGTCTTGTTGGTGATTGCGTGATGACGGACTGTAATAGACAAAAAGCGACCTAAACACAGGCGTGGATGCAATCCGATCGTGTCAGACAGAAGACATGACCAGATCGACACCCGGTTATCCCGCTGGCTACCAGCTGACACAGTGGCGTGATTCGATGGCAGGAGTGCGGATATCCAGTGTATGGTCATTTTGTGAATCGCGTCAACCAATCAGGATGAGGGGTACGGATTCAACAAGAAAACGATAAGAACTAAATCAGGTGAAATGCATGAAACGAGATGGACCAATCAAGACCTGACCCGGACAACTGAGAAATTGTCTACTCACTTGATTCTGGGATAATTTCGTGGCTTAATTTCTCTGGTAGCCGCATTTGGATTGTACCTCAAACGACCTTTGCTTTCGTGCATAACACGTAGTCCCAAATGATTAGATGAGCTTTTGGGATGCCAGATTATAGCAAGTGCATTTTTGGGACTGTTTGACCTCCATGGTTTATACTTGTGCACCGATAAATTGTATCGTATGGAAGTACAATGATGCATGCCTGAATAGAAAGAATGTAAAGTAAAGCTGCCGAACCACAGTTTGCTCATAATGAAGGGTGTTTTTTGACTAATCGGGATGGTTTTTTCAGTGGAAGTAGTAATCAGCCGAGATTTCGTTTATCACAGGTAGCCCTTCTCGAGATATTTTTCAATCGAATCTTCCATTCGCTCAATTTTCTCAAAAAACCCTCAGCTTCCACCCAATCCAGTCACTTCGCCAAGTCAAGATTTTGGACTTCAACACGCAGGTTTCGCGGTTTGTTTCTAATGGGAAATGTTGTACACGAAGCTCACAGGCTAGAAATCAAATAAGCTACTTCTTATATCCCCTAGTCTGACAAAACATCTCACAAATCTCGCCTTATTGCCTTATATTGATTTGGGAATTTTTTCATTGCCTGCACACAAGCAGCAGATTGAAGCAGTTTGCCCTAACGTGGCCTACTATCGTGAACAATTACCGATTGTTCTGTGTTCACTCTCACTTTCTCTCTGTCATTCTATTTGAACATGTGCTTCATAGTTTTGTCTCATTTGTTCCCCGATTTTCTCAATGCTAAACAGACCCGGAATCGTTCATAGATTCCTCGTCCAGGACAGTATCGAGGCCGCGTTGCACACGGCACACGCTCGATCACAATCTGACAACTTCGCCAGTGGAGAAGATGCGACTTCGGCTGAATGCATGATTGGGGCCGGTGCACGGCGCACTAGTTCGTTCACTTGTGGAGTAGCCGGCCCCAGTGAGGACAAGGCGCAACTCATGTCAATGACTATTGGACAGTTGGCTGAATTACTCCGTGTCGAAAGCAATACCGCCATGATGGATGATGAACAAAAAGAACACGAAGATAATGGATGACACTGGGCGGTCGGTCGATAACAATACCTGTGACCAATTTATATCCTCCCTCGTCCCGCCCGGGTTGCATACGCATAAACCGGATTTGTACAGTTTTATTATGAATTAAATTATGTAAATCGACTTTCTACTCTCGAGCCGGTTGATTATTCTGTCTTTATGCTATTTACACCGCTTCTTCACACTATTTCAGTTTAGAGTTTTTTTGTTTTTTTTGTTTTATTTCTACTTTCCTATGGTAATCGTGTTCGCATTTCAGAGTGTATCTTTTTATCAAGTAAATCCTTTATTTCTGTTAGTTCTTATTTGAATTACGAGAATAGTTGGCAGCTGTCTAATAGCTTTGGGTCTTATTCACGAAGTAAATATACTACTATATTTTTTCTCGGATACTTCATAGCCTAATCTATTATTATTGTCTCTCCCCCCGGGTGCGCAATGTGGCCATTATCTCTGGGATACAGAAATGATAAAAAAAGAAAAACAGAGTTTGACTTTGGCCGCTACGTGTGTTGTCAGTTGGTACAAATTTGCACGTTTCGAATCGGATTGAACTCACAAGAATAACAGTATCAGAATCGGGTTCAATTGGCAACGTATCAAAATAACGATGCGCCATGTGGATTGTTTTCATGTAAACTCTTATTGATTAGTAATAGAGCATGGTGGGAATAGTTGTTCACTTGTCGACAAAACAACAACAACTATTTCGACCACGTTGTGTTACTGAACAATAAAAGTTTACATAACACATTTCGCATGCATAGTGCAGATTGAACTCAGTCCAAACATCTTCACAGTCCCCTTTTTTCGCTGCGCATGTGCGCGTGTTCAACTATACGTTGTCAACACCACACCGGACCAGTGAAATGCTCCTCGGATGGTTGCTAAGCTAGGACAGCAATCACGCCACCGTTTCCCGCCAGGAACTGTGTTAACGAGAAAACGAACTGGTTCACTTGGGGCAGTAAATCGAAAGCATGCCACTCCGGTTTGTTCCAAGATTGAGGGTACATTTTACCGTGTTCTGATTTCATCCTGCCTGCGCCAGTGCGATAGCCAGACGCGGAAGCTTAGAAACCCTGCGCTATTTTATGGACCAAGGCTATTGAGATACTAATAACACTATGGTTCGGACCATATTCATGTTATGCTTGCAGATGGTGGTGGTTGTCAAAGGGGTCAAAGCTTTCATCACCCCCTTAATTGTTCCGGTTCGCATTCCGGCATCTCCAGTCATTCAGACGGTAGAGGTTTGTCATCGATCATTCCCCGTTGATTGCGGTAAGGAATGCTCCAATCTGAACATCATCATCGTTCAGGGTCAAAAAGCAAGGCAAGCCTCACTGACCACTGCCTTTTCCCAAAGTTTTAGGTTTACACAATAAGAGTGAATATCCGAAGAGGAACAGGGAGTGGGCCTTCAAAGGCCAGTAAGGATAAGACGATGCTGCAGCCAACACACGGAACACAGTCTAACTGTACAAACGCACGTGTTTTCAATCATTCTGATTCGATAGAAAATGACAACACGATCGCCACTGTTCACGGTTCACTGTCATATCCTTCAGTGTCTCCAGCCAGCAAGTCGACGAGTCTTTCGGACCCCAACCACGAAGGCGTGAGACACCTACTATACCTAACTTCGCTGTACATTTTCTCATTCCACGTTGCCACGTCATCTGTTGACCTCCACATGGCTTCTTCCATTCCTTAGGAGAAACACAAAATAGGGTACGGTATGGTAGATGAGTGTTCGTCATACGCAACACGTGACCCAACCAGCGTAGCCTACTAAGTTTCATACGCTGAAACAAGCTATTCTCAGAAGTGGCACCCAATACCAGATTCCTAACCTCAATATTACTCACCCGGTCACTCCATCCAATCCTAGCCATACTACGTAAACATCGGTTGTCGAAAACCTCCAACCGACGGACATCGCCCACACGCATACTCCACGTCTCGCAACCGTACAACAAAACTGAACGCACTGCAGCACAGTACACACGACCTTTCAACTTCAGCGAAATATCAGGCCGACGCCACAAGTGCTTCAATCCAGCGTAAGCTGCCCGAGCTTTGGATATACGCATACTTACCTCCAATCCTGAGCTACCATCGTTAGACATGCAGCTACCGAAGTAGGTGAAACGGTCCACAATCGTCAGCTCCTCTCCATCCAGTATCAAGTTCGGCGTTGCTGTTGTCCAGTCCTGTAACAATACTTTGCACTTTGAAGGTGCAAAGCACATGCCAAACCGAGCAACCGATCTCGACAGCTATCTAGTGCCCGTTGTGCACGGTCGGCAGACTCGGACAGGCACACGACGTCGTCTGCGTAATCTAGGTCGCATAGCTTTCCTCTATTTCCCAGTTCCACTCCTAGATCCCGGAGACCTCCTAAAGCATCTTCCATCACCTCGTCCATGACGAAGTTGAACAAGAATGGAGAAATGGAACACCCTTGTCGAACGCCACTAGTCGTTTTGAATGGACGTGACAGTTCACCGTATACCCTAACGCGACCATAGGTATGCGAGTACAATGCTCGCAACAGGTTCACAAACTTCGTTGGCATACCCTTCCAGTGGAGAACACTGAGTAGTGCTGGTCTCCAATCAGAACCCAAATCACGAACTCCCATCATGAAGCAGCTGCGCACGGAGCTTAGATGTCTTTTGTATTACCATATACCAGGCTGAAACAAAAACGATTCTGGGCCGAAACACCCAGAATGACAGTCTTAAGTTGGTCACTGGTCAATGACAATTTAGTCGATCTGATTCCAATGCTTTGAAGGCAATGTTGAGTGCTAATATTGAGCTTGTCACTTTATGCAGCAAAAGTTTGTTCGCCAAAATCCGTCTTTGTTTGGAAGACTATAGGTGGATGATACGATCGCCGTTTATGGTGTCACCAATGCGGACAGCAACTGGGCCTTCAATAGACCTTATCGTCTCCCCACAAGGTCATGCTTTGCATTACAATCACAGGTTGATGGCAGTCCGCTGTTGCCAAGCCAGTTACCGCACCTGACCTTGTGTGGTTCTGTGCCAAGGCATGTTTCAGAGTCATGGTTGCCGGTTCCCCTCCTTCTTTCTCTGTGTAGTAAGTCATGGCGGCTGTGGGGCATGCTCTTTCCGTTACATCAATGATTCAAGCACGTAATTTAAAAAATATCAGCAACCACAACGTCTGTTCAGCGCACACGTCGAAGTAGTAGTCGGGCCAGTCCCAGTAGCGCTGGTTTTTGGTCCAAAGAGAATGGCAGTCAATGGGTGCAGACACAGATGCCACTAACAAACATCGGTGTTTCAGTGCGAGAAGAAACTCTATCTGGTCTGTCGAGTGGGTTTCGGAGACCCAGCATCACATGCTTTGAGAGTTTCACGTGCCTGAACACTTCGTTATCCTACCCAGTGTAGCGTGCGAACGTTGAGGACAGCCAGGTGAAGCGAATACAAATGCTTAATCAGCGTGTGCAATATATGTTTCACCCCTCCAATTATACTCCCTTCGGATAAATCAGGCTATCCGTAATAATTCATGGTATCTCACTGGGAGAACCAAGTTTAGCAAAATTCCCCATAAAATAGGTGCTGGAACAGTTTGGGTTAGTGTTGTTGCGCGATTGTCCACGTCGCGAGACGCTTATATTTTGGCAGCCCAAGCCAAACTTTTGGATTCGAATTTTTTTGATCTACAAATCATTTAGGCTTAACTCAGAACGAAAACACGACCGTGAGGCAAAAACTTAAGGTTTGTCACATTAAGATCCCGTTGTTGTTCTCAGGGTTTCTTGCTTTTTCTGGTGTGCGAATTGATTTCCCGCCGGCGGAAAAGATTTTTCCTTCATTCATACAATGAGTGAAAATAAACGGGACAGAGTAGCATCGTCTGGGCTTGGACTGGCAGCTTGGGCAGTTGGTAGCTATCCGGAGACTTGCGACGAGTTGTCCGTGTCACGTGGACGTATCTAGAACCAAGCTATTAATCTGCATGTACATACATTGGACCAACCGATGAGTTCGCCTAGACGTGCAGTCTCGGTGATTTTGGAAGTTGGCGTTGGTCGTCGTTCGGGTTGATGGTACTCAGGTATTGATCGCTGAGTTTGGCCTTTAGATCGGGGGAACGGCCGATAAACCGTCCACAATCGGGGATGGTTACTAAACGAAATGATAAACGTTTGCGAACTAAAAGCTAAGCTCAGTGACCAAGACCTGAAAGCTTTGTCTTTGCTTAACTCGAGCTCAGGACCGAACAGCGGACGATAGCAAACCCAGCCGTGTATTCAGTCGCCCCACACTGAGTGAATTAAGGTTCTGCAAGACGCAGTAAGTCATTCACGCGCGATGCTGGGACCTGTGGGCGTGAATTGGGTCTTACACATCGCATGGATGGATATTTTATTTTTGAACCCAATAAAATCCCTGCCAAACAATCCACCGAGTCACGTGACTAGATAGAACCATGTAAACTCAACTTGTCGTTTGTATAGATTTCCAATTTCAACTCAATACCAGAAGCAAATGCACGCTGTTAGAAAACGCTGTGGTTTTTCTTTCTCATTGCAGCATTCCGGATTTACAATAATAGTCCTGCATGAAATGGATTCGAAGATGATGTGAAATTTATGTAAGGTGTTCAGAAATAACTCAACCGTCTTACTGACGAAAACTGTCGAGATACGTGCTCTGTACCCGAAAGATTCATTTCTGCAGAATGCGGTTGTTTGATGTAAGTGGCGTGGCCGATTCGGGGGTGGTAAACGCCGCAGTATTATAACAAGAAATGCCAATTATTGCTCACGATTATTGATCTTCCAGATTTCAGTAACTGAATAATCGGAGCCATATGATTGTACCAACGTGTGGTATGACTCAAACACGCAATCGCCTCGACGCAAATCACAGCTTGTTCCTTGTTGTCGAGGCGGATGCCAATCACATGCGGAAGTTGGGATGACTAGCTATCCTGGAAGTTTGGCTCTTTCAAGATGAACGCCCACAAGACATTGCTGGTGACTTCCCGAAGAAACTTGTTGTCAAATTAAGTTCGCAATAATGTCATGTTCGATCACTTGTTAACGTAACCACCAATGCGGGGCTAACAGAATCCAGGTTCAAAAGAGGGGAACCTCGTCCCTAATAATAACTGTTGTCAGCACTTCAGATTTTTCGGAATTCTAAATATTTGTGTTAATCTGACCTGGAATCAGTTCAATTCTTCCGAACAAGTGCATCGGAGGGATATCCCAGTGAAAATGGTCCCTACGCTCGGGGCGCCACATTATCAATTGGACCAAACTTGCGGATATATTGCGGACAGGATACTCTTTCTGAGTACATCCGAAAACTAACAGACTCAAACTGTGGTTGATTCTATTTAGACGGGGACGCGCACGTGCACTGACTAGGATGTTTTGGGAGAATAGTAGACCGAGATCTGCAATTCAACCGCACCGTCGTGATCCGGACATCATGATTTCGCTTGGATCACGTTTGCATCTACAAATCGGTTAGCACTAGCGAAGTGAACAAAAACACTAATGTCTGAACTGTGAATGATATTCAAATAAACCACTGGTTAATGAGCTTGATTGAATGTTGATCGATTAAGTTTGCCATATAAATGGTCGTTCTGCCAGGACAATTCATACATAGGTTTTTGCATGGACCGGGGTCAGGAAAAACAAATCTAGCCCCGTCGAAAGCTGAGAAGTGAGCGAGTTGGTTTCCGTGTATCTGCTAGCAGTGGAATAGTTCGTCGTAAACAAACGTAGCTAATCGAACAAAATGTTTAGCTCAGACATTAACCAGATGAGCGAACCGTTTGGTACATGTACTTGCATTGGCTAGGAAATGACCCATTCGGTGAATATTAATCTGAAGCGATTCTGTCAAGACACCAATCAATAGCACTAGAACCAGAAAGCGTTTGGGTCGATCAAAGGCGGTTGGCCACAAAGCCTCATCGCGTCAGGTATTAGCGTGTATTCGAACTTGCTCATTGCAAATGAGTGTACACATATGTTCGTATTCGAGCAATTAAACTAATAAAATTCCACACTGTGAATGACAGAAGGGTGCAAATTAATGATGATGGATAGAATATCCGAATAGATTTAAAATGATTTTGTAAGCAGTTCCGTCATCACTACCGACCCAAGTTCCGGCAAGGCTCAACTGATCCATAAAGCAGTATGCTTCAGTCTGTAAACGTGTCTCATGCTGCTGGTTACGCGTTTTGGATTTCCCCTGGCGGATTTTCTAATTTCTCTATACTCCATGTAACCCAATGCGAAATATCGCTGAATCTGCGTATCAAGCTCCTTAAATTTCCGTTATTGACCCGTACTAGTTTGATCCATGTCTCTGGAGTTAGCCAATCACTGGTTTGAGAAGTTTGACTGGTTAAGCTAAAAGCGGTTGATTTTTATTACTTGAATAGTTTGATATTTACGGACTCCGTTCCCTAGGTGGGATTGGACGCCAAACATAAGAATCCGGACTTTACACATATCGTTTGGTATATTTTTGCGTTGACTCAGTGTAATATTTTGATCACTTCTTCTCCCTCCCCTGCCTCCATGGAACCGATTCGATCAGCTGGAATGTTTCTGTGTGGCGGGCGAATCCTTCACACGTGAGACTGTGTCCATCATCAGCAATCCGACTGCCGACGAATCTTGCTTCTGGCCGTCATCTATTTTGTTTCTCACCCCGCCATCCCCTCGCTCGCATACAGAGATAAGCAACCGGTTTTGCCCTTATTACCACTCCCGTGCACTGAACGAAACCAGTTTCTGCCTATGGCTCCCTCGTTCAACTTAATCGGTGAAAAACCGATCACAAATCTGTACTCTATTGTGTACACAGTTTTGATTGATCTTGATACATGATTTGCAACGAACTCTGGTCTGACATTCGGACTGCCATAGTTCAACTTGGCGCTAAGCTACTGAATAGAGGTCATCAGGAGGAGAATCAGTCTTGTGTGTGTTTGATGTTTATTGGTTGGAAGAAATGGCAATCAGCAAACTCGTCAATTACCCGCTGTTGCAGTTTGTTTATGTATAAGCATTACACAGACAGACAGATCGCTTACCATGCCTGATATGATATATTCATCTAACCTTCCATGTACGAACACACAAACGCGCACATACTAAGCAGATAGGTGGATGGAAAGACAAACATACAAAGTCACCAATCCATTCAGTACAAGCATGTGATCCAGGAGCTGTGTCTAAGTAGAGCGACTCCATAAAATGTTGACAATGAAAAACCGAGGATGGAGCTAAACGTTAATAGATTAGCACTCGACCCACGCCTTCCTTCTTATTACGTGCATTAAATTAAACTGGCCCCTTGAACGCTTCGCCATAGATCTGGACTTTGTAAAGAACTGACGCGTTCAACGCATCATGATCAACACGGACCAAGTAAGCTCTGAATTCCCGTCGGAAGGAGTTCTCGTCCGAAAACGCTCTACTCACAATCGAACAAAGCCGTATGGAAAACGTATCAAGGAATTTATTGCCGTCTGTCAATGGGTCCTGGGATTTTTGTGTTTCGGGTTATTGTGTCTATTCTTGTCGATATTTTTGTTCCTCTCCTTGCTCAAACACTTATTTATCCTCACGGTGTTCACGGTCGGTCATCCGGGACAGGAGATCCCGATCGAAGTGAGTCTAGCCGAACAGATCTATGTGGTCACTTTGATTGGTCTGATCACTGGCTATCTAATTTATTGGCAAGACGACCTGGGAGCAGAAGATCGAGGCGGGCATCTACGACCGTGGCTACGCAAACTGACACTGTGGGACTACTTGGCCAATTATTTCCCCGTCCAATTGGTCCTAAGTGAAGAGTTGTGTGCACATTCCGTGGCTGATGCAAAAAGTCCGTCGCAAGTGGAATTAATCAAAGGGACCGGATTTCGTGGTCTGGCAGTCGATCGGAACTATATAGTTGGTTATCATCCACATGGGGTATTTTGTACGGGAGCTTTTGTGAATTTTATTACCGAGGCCACCGGATTTACTCAAGTATTTCCCGGTATCACCACGTGGTTAGCCGTGTTGAAAGCACATTTCAAATCGCCAGTTTATCGGGATTATCTATTGTCCTTGGGTAAGTAAGTTTACTGTGGCCTTTAGTCGTTAGCTACCGTTGCCTTATCTTAACTCATAATTATTCTCGTCCTAATATATCACCGTATATTTTCATTATTTAGTCAACATGTGAAACAAATTATTGACTCAAGATGAGGATATACATGGCCGATGCCGTCTGTAAGAACAGGTACAAAGATACTCAACTAACCTAGTCACGAATGATTTGCAAAAAATGCTGATAGGATTAAATTTAGAGTTTTCAGAAAATTCATTGTCGTAGGTACGAATATTGTTTGATTCAGTTTTGTACAATTCTCTTTCGGAGGCCTGATTCTTGCCGGCTTTCTCGAGGATTATAGTCCATAAATTGTACGAATAGAACAGAATATTTCTAGCCCATTAAAAGTAGGTACATTTTGTGGAAACATAATACGAAACACACCTGATTATAGGCCACGAAGGAACAAGAAATGCATGATCTTTACCTATTATTAATAATAGTGATGCATTGACAAGGTCATATTCAATTAGATCTGCAATATAATTAGACTTGGACTTATTTGGTCTTATCACTGTTTTTTTTGCGACAATCTACCTTGAACGATATTATCATCTAAGAAAGGCAAATGTAATAGTCTAACAGGACCACATGGTCACGTGATCATTATAATGTCACACGTGAACTACTTGTGAACTGATTTCAGTCGAACTTTTCTAACTCCAAACGGTTATCAACGCGAATTCACAGTGATACCAAAAAAGAGAGAAATTCCGTCTACGTTACGCTCCAATGTTGTACCTCGGTGCGATACAAGCGTAAAGTACAAATATTTCGGACTGCATGCCAATCGCAGGTCCGAATCACATGAAAATCAGCCTTTGTGTTTATTTGTTACCCGAAATCGTATGTCCATTTCGAATGAAACATAACACGATCCCGATTCATGCTCCAGGTGATCAGGCTAAATGGATTTTATCAGACCAAATCAGTTAACAGTCCCATTATCAAACTTGCCATTTTAATCTCCAATTATTATTTGTAATAGTATCATTATTGTTATTATCGACGACCAAGATGAACATGAGCCCATCCAAATCGTCGCGGAATTGAGATATAGTGAAATCAGAAGCTAAAATAGATACATATTTTCCTTTCAGAATATACACCGTGTGCGGGTTTTTGTGTTTACTCTTATTAGACCCGCTTTGCTCCATATTATCGGTTGGTCACTACAATCCGTGGTTCCTAAATGTTTGTGGTATTGCATGATCATCCCAACCGAGGCGGGAGTTGTTTTAGAACACTGCACTCTTTACCCAGAAGGCCCGAATTCCGAAGTAGCACAGGTAAATACAACGTCCGGACAGAATTGGGCACCGGGATCCAATATTCCGGTTCACACATCTTTTAATCAATTCAAATCAGAGTCTAACATTCAAGTGGTTATCAGTAGAGTCGGTCTCCAACACAAGTCGGGTCAAATGACTTCTTATTGTCGAATCACGAATTTCACTTCACAATGACGTCGCTAGGCATTAGCGCATTTTTTATCAGGAAAGTGCTCGTCACCTATTTTTTGATTGCTGCCTACCCGTAACCCCGCGATGAGCCAACTGTGAAGCAACTCGGTAAAACTGAGTTAAAATCAGACATTACGATTTATTCGCGTCACTTTATTCGACCAATTTCGGGCAGACGGACATTGGCTTAATCTTTCACAATGCCAGCAAACGCGTCTGTTTGGTCCATTCACCAATCAAAATTTGACCATTTTATCCCGTTTCCTTCCCATCCAAATTGGTTGATGGTAGGGGAGCCAGGTGCGTCATACTAGTACAGGTGATTTTGATGAATGCAGTTTAGGGTCGAGGACAATCTCGATGATCAGGTCTCCCACTTATTTCCCGTGTGAATGTGTCCGACATGTGCAGCTTTTGAATGGGAATGTGATCTTAAGTTTTTCTTTGTACCCATATTGATCCATTCGGTACCAGTGACTCCTGTTGACGTTCAGCTCTGATTAGAACAGTCTGATATGGTGATATGTTCATTGAATGATTTATTGTTACTAACCCATACTGATTTTAGAAGTAGAAACTCATGCAAATCTGTTCTGTAGGCAAACATTCGGGAATTAAACACCTATTGATTCCCAATTAGGAATGAAGTCAAATCCTTTCAAATAGAACTTTTTCCAACGACAAACAAAACGTACGAAGAACGCTTGAGGGCGAATGCAAACACATCAATAAGCATTTTGATAAAATAAATCGCCTCATAAAATAATAAAGGAGGAGAATAAAAATGCATACACACAAGAGCTACGGGTGAGCTCTATATTCACTTATTACCGATTCGCGATTTATATGTAAACGAACATGTAACCAACAGGCAGTTCACTTACGTACAGGTGCCAGAAGGGCGAAACCTAAATGTAGAACGAGTTGAAGGATGACCGAAAGCCCTGGACAGTGTGCTACGTGAAGACAGTACCTAGTGTTGGATAGCATACTGCCTGGAAAAGCTATCAAAGGTATGCAAACATCTTTAAACAATGAAATCAATAGATATACCCTTGCCAACTTCACTACAACGTGCGAGCAGTTTTGTGAATTCGACAGTAGGAATGAAATCCTTCGCTTTCAAACCAGAATAGATTACTAAGGAGCGGTGGAGCCGGCAGGTGGGAAGTTATGAGATAACATACGGCAGAAAAAGTTTAGAAGTTACGCTGAGCTTTCTAGGACGAAATTTTAAGAAGGTGAGTCTGTGAACCATGGGGAATACAGACTCAACACGCTTTGTTCACGAAAGGTTGTGAGTCAAATCTATTCCGAAGTAACGAACGGAAGAATCTTTTCGGATTGCTAGCGACAGACAGTTGCTGAAAATAAGTGAATACCGGGAACCATACTGAAGATCGAAGGGGACCTTGACACATTCTCGAACATTCAGTGATAAAGGATGAGAGGAAGGCCAACCGCTGGGTTCATTTAGATTATCTCGCAGATGTCTCAGGCTGCTGTCAACATTATAAAAACAGCCAAAATTAACGTCACCGACAAATTTGTCGCTAATCAATTTGGAGGAAATAGGGGAATTGTTTAAGTAAATAAAGAAATATACTAGTAATACGATGGTCCCTAGGAAAACACCTTAGGTAATGGGAAGAATTGATGACTTATTCCTAATGAGAGAAGAAATACGGAATACGGTTGTAAACACGTAACATTCGAGTCAGTGCTGTTTGGTGGGGGATCTAAAATAAAAGGAACTTTCGTCGAGGGAGCCCAAAAACGTCGGAACAGTCGAGAAAAAACAAACGTAACTAAACGGGGTCCACCGTAAAATAAAGAATCAACCGAATGAGTGATGAAGTTTACAGCACTAAGTGTAGGCACCGAATATTTATGCGCAACCTTCAAGTGACCATCAATTTGAACCCTCAATTATGATGAAGAAGCGAGTTGTCAAACCCTGATTGTAAATATCCCACCAAATTTTCAACGTTGCTCGTCACATGCGCAATGGGACCTTTAAAAATTCCCACAAAACAAATCGAAAACAATGAAACATGGCAAACAAGCATGTGTTCGGTTAATTGGAACCACATCAATCCACAACAATGAACGTAAGGTCCCGAATGACCGAAAGATAAGCCTTGGTTGCTGCCCTAACGATTTTCACTTTGTTTCCAAGTTTGTGCGCGTGTCTGTGCGTGGATCTTTGCATAACGACTTTCATGACACGCTTGATGCATAAGTGCATTTTAGTGGACAAGCCCACTGTACTGAGGAGGGGTAGACTAGCCAGGACTCTGAACCATGGAGTGGCATGGAACCGCGCAATTTGTGACAACCAGTTGAATGACTGCGCTTTCCGTCTACCGACAAGGCGAGCGGCGATCTGGGAATCGAGCCTTTGATGAACCATTTTGGAGGTAGAAAGTTGACGCAACTGATCGGCGCCGATCAAGACCGATCCAGGTATCAGCTGTTGGATTACGTTGATCACATGTTTGGAGCAACTGGAATGATCAAGGACGCCATTGATTATATTGTTACTGTACTGCCGATACCGTGCTTCCAGGAGCTTTGATGATTTAGGACAAACATCATTTAGGTTGATAAACACATTTGTAGCAGGGAACAACGAACAAAATTGACTGGTTGAAATTAGGAAAACACAGATTAGCTCTTAAGCTCATATTTGTTTTAACGCAGCATGATTTACATATAACAAAAACTGATCTTAAGTATTGATTTCTTTGTACTGTCTATGCACCGATGATGTCACCTCGGCTGATGTTGAAATATTTGTGGTCTAAAAGCCAAGGCTGGCGCTCACAAAACTTTGACAGTAGAATTTGGATGACCAAAGTGCATGAAAAATCAATAACAATAGTGATTGCACGATTAAACATGTTGATAATTGACTAACCAGTCGTATTCAGCACAGGGTCAAATAATTAACCCCTCCTCCCTCTCGTAAATTGTATGCTTTGTACCTATACTCTAATCGTCTTGACCTGCATACTTATCACCGGGATCGGAACGACGAACGACACGATTGAGCGGGATAGGACTGAACTTGAGTCAACACGATCGACACAAGCGACTAGAATTAGCGATCGTTCCAAAACAGTTGAAGCTTAAGACATTGCCCGGTGGCCTTTCGTTTAGGAGTACGATTGATTTCAGGTTTTAGTTGGTTCCATTCAAATCGGATTTGGTTGTTGCTCGCTCAAACTTGGTTCTCCTGCATGGGGAAGTGCACTGAGTTACGGACCATAAATTTACCTGACTCGAGCCTGATTGAACAATACGAAATAGAGTCATTATGTCGATTGATCCTGAGGTGCTCAACCGTTTTGACTCCGTTCAGAGCTTTTTGATTTTCTATTCAATTACGCTTAATTGGTGTTTGCTCTTCACGCACTGTCTATTCTCGGCTTTCGGTCATCTTATTTGTTTGCTTACGCAATTCCGATCTGTTGGTTGCTACTATTACAACAACTTTTGTCATTTCAAATGATATGTATACATGTTTGTGTGCGTGTGTGTGTGTGTATGAGTCGAATTATTTGATTTATCACACGGATAACGATAGATGCCTACAAAACGATAGGGAGTGTTAATAGGTTATCTGTGCCTCAGCTGTATTTGGAGAACTGGTTGACAAGTGAATAGAATACAAAAAGTCAGAATGATTTAAGTTGTGCTGATTCTAGTTTGAAGTGAATTGGATGCAGACAATGTTTCTATCGACTGTTTGGAGTTTATAATTAGTTTAGTTAGTTTTTCATTTTTTCGTTGAAGGAATGAATGAA
>LUCM01010311.1:63600-89386 GCA_008360955.1 Fasciolopsis buskii | reverse complement strand
AACCATATTTATGAGACTAATTAAAATAACAAGGCATTTTCAGTGCGAGTTTGGCCAACCATCTGATGGGAAATTCGTAAAAAGTTGATTTCTCAAGAACACATCGTCGATGGCCATTCTTGTGTTCAACATAACCAGCAAAGTGGCGTTCCCGGATAGCAAGGCACGACTTTGTCTGTAGAAAATTTTTATGTCTGGTTCGTTGGAGTCAAGGATTTCACTGATGTGAATTGCTTCAATCATTTTACAGAATGGACTACATTTTGGGAAGTTATTTTGTGAACGCCAATTCATGCAGTCCCAAGTCCGCTTGCATGAATATTGTTCGATTAGGTTCGATTCATCAGCTTGAGTGGTACAAGTGAAGCCCAAGCCTCACACCTTTTCGTTGGCATCATGAATACCGTAGACACTACGACTGGAGTGCATTACACAAGTTAAATTTGGCTTTATGACATGATTAGTCTTTAACTGAGACATTCAATGATTTGAGTTCTGGTAGGATGTTCAAAATGAGGTACGATAGAACATGTCAGTTTTATAAGTAGCCTCGAAAATGCAAAGGTCACAATTACTGCTTAAAATGTCTACTTTGTGGTTGTATTCGGTATACCTATAAACGCACCATTTGGGACGTTCGAGAAAGGTTTTCTCTATCAAGTATCAACTATGAGCTTTTCTGAGGATGCATTTGTCGCTCCGTCTTTTTAACTACGTATTTGATGAGCCCGGGTTTCATCTGGACGGACGAAAGATTTTTTTCTTTTTGCGAATTTCGTCTTACGCAATGTCCGATACCGGCAGTTTGAATAGCAGTGCGATTTCCCTGAAGCTGTCTGCACTCGGCCCCATTAACACTAGGGTATGGTTTCGTTAAATTGAGGTAGTTTTCAATACACTCCGTATTAGCAACAAGAGCACCCGGTATTTCCATGTGGTCCAACCACCAAGTTTTGAATTCATGGTCGAGGTAGGGAATTTGCTGGTCCCCTAAAAGACAGAAAGTCCTAAGAGGCTGTCATCCAAAGGAATGTGAAGTCCGCTTGGAAAATGCTGCACAAACTACTAACTTCCGTCCAACTAGGTGATCAAACGCCATCGTAAATGATGCGGCACATGAGGTCGCTTCTGAGTGGTTGCCAAACAGATGATACTATCTTCCGAGAGCTATGGGCGTGCATACTCTCGCTTCTAATTCAATAAGCTCTGTCCACGTCGGATACCACCAAACCTCTCGGCAAGCTTGCTCAATTCACTGACCGAGTTCGTGAATGTTATCTTATTGGGCAACTCATGTAATTAAATTTCACAAATAAGTGTTGACCGTGCCTCTTTGTTGTAATCTCAACAGTGCACGGACAAGTCCTCTTGCACTCCGAGTACATCGACCCAGGCCAGTGTACAAGCTTAAGGAAACGGTATGTTTGTTTTGCAATCACTTACGGAGCATGTGTAATGCATCTATCAAATAGCATCTGGTGGCGGCTGCTCTAACCTCTCGCGTCGGTCTCGGCCACGCGCCCCATTTTCTGGCACTCGGTATTGATATCACCGTCACTTTAGGGCACAGGTCCGCAATTGCGTTCCTCATTGTTTCTATCGCCAAAATGCACAATCAAACGGTCATGCCAGCCAGTAACCGTGGCGACTACCGTTGGCCTACCGCCCCAAAGTGGCCCGTTTTAAATTGCGGACAGATCCACAGGTTTCCCTTTCCTGATTGACAAGGGCGCAGAGATCAGTGTTATCCTGCCACCGGATTCCTACCGTCCGAAGCTGACTGAAATCAGGTTACAGGCATCCAACAACACCAGCGCACCCATTGGCTCACGTCTACTTACCCTTGATTTGGGAATTTGCCGACGTTTGCAGTGGGTACTCATTCAAGCTAATGCCAAAACTCCTATAATTTGTGCCAATTTTCTATCTCAATTCGGTCTAACATTCGACCTCAGGTAACGAGAGCTGGTGGACAAAACGATTAATCTTTCCATTCTCCTCATTAACACCCTCCTCCATTCCGTCGATGTCTCACTAATAACCCCGCGATAGCTCTTTGTTGAAATTTTGAGGGACATTTCGTTCCTCATTGAACTCTGTCAGTTCACCGAGGCAACCTCCCATTGTGCTTGCCATCCCATAGCAATCAATGGTCAGCCATTTTTTTTCCTATCCACGTCGTCTGCACCCCGATGAACTTGCCGTTGCAAAGTAAGATTTTTAGTACATGATGAACCTGGGCATAATCCGTCCATCCTCAAGCCCCGACCCTCTACTTCGCATGGGGTCCCGAAAGTCATCTGGTGATTGAAGGCCTTGTGACAACTATCGTGCTTTCAACAAGGGTACGGTCCCAGATAAGTATACCATCTCACACATACATGACTTCAGTAGCAACCTTTCGGGTTGAGTAATCTCCTCAAAAATTGGTCTTATGTGAGCGTACCATCACATCCCATTGGATGCATAGCATATCCCAAAGACGATTGACACGATAATATTCGGCCTGTTTGAGTTTAGCAAGATGCCATTCCGTTTGCACAACACTGTTCAGCCGTTCCAGTATTTCATCGATGGGGTTTGGCGGGACTTACCTTTCGCACACGACTATTTCGATGACATTTTGGTTGGCAGCACATCCCCGGTTGGGCATGCCACACACCTATGACAATTGTTTGAAAGTTTCTAGCACTTTGATACCTTCACGGACCCGGAAAACTAGGCTTTTCGAGTACTTTCTGTAAACTTTCTCGGATATCACTAATCAACAACGAGCGACACCATATCCAGACGAAGTTCAGTCTGTCTTTTCGTCCCCGATTTCACAAAATGCCACATAACTACGGCGTTTTCTCGGGGTTCTTAATTACTGTCATCGGTTCATCTCGTACTGTACAGTCGTGGATTTATCTCTTATTAACCTCCTCAAGAGCACTCCTGGGAAGTTTCGGTTAACACCCCAGACCGAGGCGGAATTTACGAATGTCAAAACAACTCTCGCCGATGCCACTATATTGCATCATTTGAGTACCTGTCCGGGTACCATGTTAATTCATACCACAGACGTCTCAAATGTGACGATCGGTGTAGTTCTTTGGTAGCGCATTCGAGGTGCTATTTAACCCCTGGGTTTCTTCTTTCAAAAGATTCAGCCTATCCAGTCGAGTTACAGTATTTTCTCCCGTGGACTGCCGGCCGTGCATCGTTCTATTTGATATTTCCCCATTTTCTGGACAGCCCAGATTTCTTTGTGTATAAGGACCACCAATATCTGGTTCATGGGCTCAGCGCCAAGCCCGATCTTTACTCAACACGGGAAGTGCGTTACTTGGACTGCATCTCCCAGTTTGCGGCGGACATCCGTTACGTCAGAAGGATTGACAATGTAGTCGCAGATGTCTTATCAAGTCCGGACGTGAACACGTTGTTTTCTTCTTTCGATCTTGCAAACTTAACGAAGTTTCAACAAGCCGACTCTTATTTACGTGATTCTTGTTAACCACTCGACATCCGGGACCCCACATTGCCTTACTCCCCTGGCACCAATTTGTGTGACTTGTCGACTGGCAATGACAGTGCTCGTGTTCCGTCATTTATCACGGGATCGCCTTTGATCATTTTCATTTATCTTATCATCTCGTTGTTTGCACCCCTCGCAAACTCATTTCCGTTAGTTTGTTTAGCGCAATATAATTTCTGGCATTTTATTTTATTGTATTGTATTTTATTGTATAGACTTTTGCGTGCAAAAAATAATGTCATATTTCAGTGAAAAATATGAGGGCAAAAAATAAAATGGGCAAAAATTACACATATCAACTTGTAAAAATGCGACGGAAAAACTCATCGAGGAATAATCACAGCATATCATGATAGGCTGTTCAGGAATTCTACTAAAATACGGCCACGGTTTGTCGAGATGAGTGTCAAATGCAGATATTGGTTCTAGAAGTTATGGAACGAAAAGCGGGTTGTATAGAAATATTAGAACGGCAGCTTGAAAAACCGTCGTGTAGAGGATGCGTGGGATCTGAACGAATTTTGTTAGCAAATTTCTCACATGGCGATAAGTGCTGATCATATAGACTTAGGGACAATTCACTTGGTGGAATGAAGGACACACGGCTGATAATTGAAAGCCGGGATGGACATCTTGGCTGGAGGGGTGCACTCAAGATCTGCCTGCCAGCAGGAGTAACTCTTTTATATGGACAGGAAGATCTATGAGGTGCAGCAATGCGTGATCCGAGTACTTCTTGAGAAACAATACGATTTTTAAACAAAAATAATTCCGATCAATTGTAACGTCAAACGGAGGCTATAATCGTGCCAAATATCCAAAAAGCAAACAGTAGAATAAGGATGAAGCGGAACTGCAATGCAGTCAGTCAAAGGGCGCGTGCGTTACGGATCGAATAGTGTTTACACTGCCAAGGAACCAGGGCTCACCGTCACAAGTTTTTTCCATCCTAATCGTTTGCTCTTCCTGATTTAAGTTTCACACACATACATATGGAACTGGTTGGGCATATTCACATCCTGACTGCCGTTGGCCCATGGACATGCCTAATTCGCATATATCAGCATGGCACATTGCGTACGTCTTGCTGCAGCCTTGGATTTCAGTTTTTTGATGTGTGGACCAGGATTAGCACACGCCGCAGTGGCCAGTTTCAATCCACGTTATTTCGATATTTCTCCAAGTCGCTCTCGGGTACATTCACATTGTGACAACCGCCTATCATTTATTAGCTAACGGTTCGGTCGAGCGATTCCATCGTCAGTTGAAAGTGGCATTGATGAAAAAAGAAAATTCACCTAATTGGAATGGTAATGTGCCATTGGCTCTTCTTCGCACTAGTTCCTCTGTCAAGGATGACCTGCAATGCTTCGCCGCTGAAATCGTCTTCTGTGTGCCCGTTCAGCTTGCTGGTGATTAGTTCCTTCCTTCTTCTCTTGCTATTCCTAATCCGTCCCAATTTGTTGAACAACCACGGGACTGAATGAATCGTCGATGCCCGACACCGTCATGTTTTACCCACGGGTATTTTTTAAATAACCGTTTGTGCTCGACAACTTTTGTATTTCTCGGCTTTGACTCCGTTCGCAAACCACAGACGCCACCTTATCAGGGTCCCTTTAAGATGATTAGCCGGGTGGACAAATTTTTGTCATCAACAAGGGCAGCAAAACTGATACCGTTGACAAACTGAAACCCACCAATTTTGACCCTTCTCGTCCCTCCGCTACATCTTCACCGACTCACTCGGATACTAAGGCGGCACACGCGGGTGACATTCCAAGCGCTTGAAACAGTGAATCGCGACGCTAATTGCCTTCCGTTCGCCATAAGACAGTCATCTTCTAAGTCATCCGGTCCTTCACGTAGACAACTTCGTAATTCGGTTCTTTTTAAAGACGTTTTTCAGTGAATTCAATGATCTTCGCCTTTTGCCCCTTTTCTCATAACGATTTTTTCTTCGTAGAACAAACGTTGTACCACAGTGGGTGTTTTGTAACCACTTGTAATTTGTCTTATTCTATTATCACCAAACGTCCCTTCGTATAGCACATCTTTCGTTGTTGGTAAAGTTCAAATGTACAGAATCAATGCACACTTTCGAACTCACACACATCGCCATGCTGCACGAAATCTATTGTCCTATAAACGCCTTTCTCGCTCCCTACTGTACGTTCTAATATTGATTCCTGTTGTTTTCGTATTTGGCAATACGGTCAGTTTTTGTAAATCAATCCCGGTTTCTCGTTCGTAATGTTCGATTCCTTTTGTCTTTGTTGTGGTCAACTCATGACATCTCGTTTTTTCTTGCAATGTCCTCGGTGATTTGCGCTGCAAAGTGCACTCGACACACTTGTAAACTCACCTTCTGGAATATTCCAGAAAAGCTTTCTCCGTCATGTTCCAAGCGTGAGCTCTCAGCTTTTGAGATCGCAAAACTTCGACTTGCATTTGGCAGTTGAGAACGTGTAAAGTCCTGATTTTCTCTTGTTATCGCGATTATTACGATAGCTAATTAGATATGATGCTTCGGAAATCCGCTCCTAATTTAATTCAGCGCTGTTTATTTGAGTGGTTTAGGGATCTAATTAGACTCTATGACTTTTGACGATGCATGCACGAATGCGGTTTGTTAAAATTTCGTATTAATTTCTTCAACCACTTACGTAAAACAGTCCGACAGTTATATAAAATCCAGTTGTCAACTTTAGTGAACATGTCTCTGTATTTAGATACTGAGGACCATAGGGCAAAGAACCGAAGTTATCAGCATAGTAACCGCAAGGTTTGTTTCAATAGATTGTGTTTACAAACAGTTGTACAATATAACTAGCCTAGATTTGCTCAGCACCAACACCTTATTCTAGTTCTCTGAACATGTTGGATAGACAATAACAGCACACGGTATGCCCGCACAGGTCAACGCGTAACCGGATGAAGCCTGATTCAACTAAAGGCTAGGGTCCACATCAAAAGCTCCCGAAATTCGAGGGTAATTTAAAAGTCGGTACGAAGTGTTTATGTAATCCACAGCACAACTATTGTGCAAAAATCTGTAATTTTAAGCTCGGCTCGAAAACAAGTTGCACATGAAATTACTTTCTATGCTACATGAATGCTAAGCGTAACGTTAAGAAACCATGGAAGCACTGCACAGCTGTTTCATCCTTGTTGAGTATCATTAGTAGTGCATATCAACCGCGGCTGAACTGAGACTGGACGAACAATTGTGAGTTGAACACCATTATCCACTACGCTACCAGACAGACTCAAAGATTTGATAAATTTCACCGCAAGAAGATACTTATCCATCACTGATCTCCACGGCCATAGGCCGCTGGTACACAAAACTCAACTCTAACTAGATTAGCATCCTCGTTCGGACGCGGTGGATCTGCATTAATGATGACAAGTCTTCACAAGTATGATGCAACGGTACAGCGCTTCCATCGTTCATTCATGGTTAGTTGGGAGTTGATATCACATGGTGCACAATTTACTGAAGTCATGTAATCTGTCATTACTAAGGCACAAACAAGTGAACGGACTTCTCCTCACCACGACCTATCAAAAGACCTGGCCATTGATACGGGACGGATGGTATGACGAAAAGTAAGACAGAAATTCTTGCACAACCTGAATGGCACCATAACGTGGAGCTGCATAGAAACTTCTGTACCATATCGGTCGTCCTGAAAAATGCTGTACACTTGCACAAGTAACGGATAAAAAACAGACGCAGGACTTCGATCATTCTTTGCCTACAACAACGCCGTCTGCGATTTCTATCACAAATTCTACAGGGATGCGTAACGAACATGACAGCAACGTTTTTACACTTCCATTTAATTTACTACACAATAATGTTGCAATAGTTAGTGGATGGGTCACGCCAACTAACGAACTGCTTAATGGGGGATGGTCAACAATGAAAGAATTGTAACTCAAGATCTTCAAGTTCAAAGAGTAGGATCAGGAAAGCGCAAGAAACACGCGTTCCAGCTGCATTTGACTAGGACAAATGAAACCGGAGATGGTTTGCATCTGCACGATAATTCATAATTGGATAGGAATCCGCAGGACTCATTTGAATTATAGTAGAGTGCGACAAAGATTGTGCTGGACTTCGGATGCTAAGACTAACGGTGGGTTGCTTAGACTAGACGCGCAACAATTAGAGAAACGGTTCCATATCCGGTTGCTTGACAGTAATGTCTCCAAATCATTACGTGTGAGACCATTTGAAAGACGATAAATAACTGTTGAATAGGACCAAAAATTGGTCACATGAATCAGAAAACCTATAGGATCTATTAAAGCTGAAACGCCACAGTTGGTTTTCTCCTGTTTAGTGACACTCACCGACAAAGTATTATCATCGATGGTCAAGCAAATCGCCCAAGTTTCCTAGCGTGACACGAAAGACGCATTGGGTTTGTCCGAATTTTATATCAACATGTGAATACTCTCTGTTTGGCCTTTCAAGCACATTGGCATGAGTATTCGCCAATCAGCTCCTAAAGTAAGCACGCAAAGTTCGAAGAGCTGTTTGTGTAAATTATCGATTTGATCGGAATTATTGAAACCCATTTTAGAGTTTCACAATCCCACAATCGCGACTGCACGCCCCCCAATCGGTGGAAAAAACGAACTAAACCAATTGATCCCAAATTGACGTTCAGAAGCAGCCAACATTACTATTGATTTCTATGGCATTCTTTTGTACTACGTCGCGCTATATCGCATCACATTCTTTTGAACTGTGTTAGTGAATTCTTATTATCGTGTTCCATTGTATTGCTCTGAACCGTATTTTGTTGCACATTGTTAAATGACTTTTGTAGACGGAATTCCGTCTGTTAGTAAAGGCATACCCTTAAGATTATCACACGTGAGTGACTTAAAAGTGTACAAAACCGATTAATCAAACGCATCCATTCAAAACGAAACACCAAGGAAATGAACTCTGCATATCCGAATTAGAATGCAGTTCAGCCGACACATTCTGTTTTGGCCATTCAAGTGAGGGTAACAAAATTCGAGCAAATGCCGAGGATCGCAAAACACATTTTGCTGATTGGACAGGACAATGAGTGTTTCACAGGCGTATCGTAAGAACACTTGTGGACGAGAAATTAATTTATGACAAATTACAAACGTGTAATCCGTGACCATTTTTAGAACTTCGTTTTATTTAGATTTTGATTGTCCGGGAAACATTTTCAGAAAAATCGATGGAACCTTCTCGTGACCAAACACAGGTAGAAGTCAGTCAATTTGTCGACTGATTGACAGTATAACCACTGGTCATTCAGATAATACATATTGTTAAGTAATCAACCGGATCGATGGACCACTCGGTTTTTTCAATCTTCTCTCGTAGGCCGTGATATCTTTATTTCTATCCTCAAAGTGGGACATAAGTAACATATTTCGTTTGAAGGTGATTTATGGATGATCATGTGACTTGGCTTTGGGTGCTCGAAATTGTTTCTTATGCTTTAGTAACTTACCAGTGCCGATAAATTAATGGAACCAAAGAACATATCGTTAGCCAGTTAGAATGAAATAGGATGCAGTGTCGTGCTGACCATATTTTGGGAGCACCTAACATTGTATTACGCTTGATAAAAATGTAATGGTGTTGAAAAACCCTTTTCACAGAAACTTAATGTAGCCCATAAACAATATTCGATAATCGGGCTACATACCAAGGAGTGAAGGCCATCCAACTGCGGTCGTTCGCTTGGACTTTCATTCAACGCAAATGATGGTCAGAACTTTCAACTTCATTCACTCGTTCAGGCAGCTGTATACCTGTTGAGCGGCCTAATATGTTTAGGACCGTTTTTAGTTAAACCAACAACGCATAAATGTCTCGCAAGTCGATAACAAAGGGTGAACAGTCAAGCGTCGAGCGAAAACTGCCTGGTCGGACGGTGTTCAATCTGAATGAATAGGTTTCGCGTTCATGGATTGAGAAGCTGACTGCCATAGTGCGGCCACAGTGGTGTTAAAGTGGAATTGAAAATTCACGACTATGACGAGTTACTTCTACAAAACCACGCACGTGAATATTCGACCCGAACAAAAAAGCCACTACAAATATGCAAACATTTGGTGAGTAAATGGATTCAGGAATTGAGATCATATGTTGTCAACCAACGATGCAATTTCAACAACTTCAAGTTCAAGTGATTTGTTTTCACTCTGGCGCATATACCTGCTGCAGGAAGAGACCACCGTAGTATTCTCAGTGTTGCAGATTGGATTTTTGAAGCTATTTTTGTATGAACACTACTATGTGCGTATACATACATGTATTAGCTTGTGCACAGATCTTATCATCGAAATCGTAGCGGGAAAAACAGGAACAATGCGAAAGAAAGAGATATGTATGAACTTCACAACGCATATCAGTTGTTCCAGGTACTCCTCTGAACCATCGACGTTCCATCATCATCCACTGTACCACTGTGGACCGATGTACTACTCGATCACAGTCCAGAGTGGGCCGTTGTACTCGAGAGCGCACGATTTGAAAGAGACCAGAGTTGTCCCAGACGAGCCGGTGACCGGTTGAGCGGTTCGCGCGTCCGTTCTGATGGACTTTGTTGGATCAGTGGAGCACGACAAATGACAGTTACCTTGCGTGGTTGGCAGGCCACATTTTTCATAACATAGTACCTCCAATGAGCCTGTAGTATCGTTAAGAGAGAATGTTCGCAGGTAGAAAATCAACTAAGCACTCGACACTTCATCTAGTTATCCAGTGAGCCACGGCCTACGGCTTTTCCCCTATCCACTAGCCAGAGACGCTCGGGATGGTATGCTGCTCTGCCCTGAATCTGGACTGGAACTCAGAACTGGTGATGAGTACTTTCTATAATTGACGATATCTCAAATAGTTGGAGGCTAAATTTTTCATATAGTTGTCGACTTTTTGCAATTTACAATTTTATAACTAGCTGTTTCCGTTGATGGTCGAAGATATTCAGCAAAACTAAGTAAGTGGCAGACCTTACTCGACTGCTAATGCATTCGTCGGTCATCAAAAAGGGAAGTCCAGTTGTATATTTTGCTAGTCTTCTCCCTCTCATTAGCAGATGGCTCATCCCATCGAATTTCGGGCGCTCTGTTCACTACGCTCACCATGTCAAATTGACTGGTAATATGCTTCAATGTTTTTTGCGACCACAGGCTTTGAAGGCTCAAACCAAGAGCGTCAGTGCTCGTTACTATCCTGATAGACTCCAAGCCCAATTCTGCATCTTGGGCCCGTGAATCTTGTATCTCACATTATAAAGTCCGATCAGTCAAGAGACACCACACCGACATATATTGAATCATCTCGTATGTAGGGCTTTTTTGAGGTTCGTCAGTTAACTGAATAAGACGAGCATTGCGAGAGAACGCTCTGGCAAACTGCGGAAATTATTCGGCCGCGAGGTTGCCGCAGACTGATTAATGCTAACAAGGTGCAATCCTCTTTCGTCCATCCAGGCATTCTGTTAGTATTTCAACCCAGATTATACCGCCGTTACAGAGACGACGTATGGGATAGTTCAGATTATGCATACCTTATAGGCAAAATAACGGCAAAGCCGGTAATATATTAATGGGAATTCTCTCCTTATGTCCGTATACACCCACCGGTTATAGTAACACCGAAGACGGCACTCCCATAATTCATTGTACCCAGGACTGCGGGATTTATGAAATGACATCACAATTATAGAGCAAAAACTATATAAAAATGAACAATACAAAAAAGTTGGGTTTTCATAATCTGAATAAAAACCAACCTCCGGTTATTACACCGAGTCGACTACAAGTGTCACACCTTGCACTTAACTTCACGTTCCGGTCGAGCTTACGCGATAATTGCAAAAGTCCGACAAATGCAGGATGACACTGAAGTCCAACTAGTATACCGCATTCTTTTACCGTACTTCGATTTTATCCATCAAGAGTCGCACTGCATAATTTCGATCCAACAATTGTCTTATTTCTGCGGAAAGGACCTGAATCCTTATGGGGCTGGAAATACTAACCACCACCTTTCCAGGGCAACTGAATGGAACGTCTGATCAATATTCATTTAATCGACTTGTCGAACAAATGAACTGTCCCCGAACCAATAAAGATGCGACAGAACACACATTAACAAAAACCCATCGAGCCGATTCAAAATGTGCCTTACACATGGTTAGAACTGCCACCCCGGTGACATTCGGAAAGATCGGCTGAAAAATCGGCAATGGATAGCAACCCCAAATGGAGGATGGAAATGACGAGATCATTTGCAACTGCTTGTCCAAACCCTTGTTTCTGGATCTCTATTTCCCAACCCGAGCTTCGTTCTTGTTTTTTCCCCAGACGTGCGAGCTTTTCGAAGACAAGTTATCGGCTAATAATGAGTCAGATCGGTCTATCTCCAAAAGTACAAATACACGCTGATCCGGCTTTAGTTTGACTAATAGATGAATGCTTTGATTTTCTAGCAAATAAATCGGATGTACCCTCTGACATGTGTCACCTAATTCGAACTCTTTGGATCCACCGTAGTATTAGGTGTATTCATGTGTCGCCGACCTAACTTCTAGCTTCGACACTACCCCAGCACAATTCCGATCGCAAAGGCGTGAACGAATATTGACGACGCGACGAGAAATGAGGAAAGGGAACCTACAGGCCACGAACACGAGATACTGAATGACACCCCTTCCTTACAGCACACAAGAAAAACATTATGGGGAAAACATTGGGCAAACGTGCTATTTGAACAAATCTGGTGCATGGTTGGAATAGTAGACAAAAGAATCCGTTTAGGGTAAGCAGAAAATAACCACGAGACCAACAGTTCATGAGAGAAACAAAATATGAAATGGAGCGAACACCGCTGGGGAAAAATTGGATAGGAGAGGTAACCACAGCCCTATTCAATGTTCAGGATCAGCTGTTGAACAAAACAGGAACAATGATGTGAATATGCATAGCCACGTGACAAAGAGAGGGATCTGATAAGTGGATGACAATGAGTCCAGACGAAGAACAAGGAATGATGAGAAACAAATGTGGAAGGAGGCATCCACAAAATGATAAAGTAACAACCGGAGTGAAATAGAAACCGGGCCGGGATGCTGAACCGGGAATCGGTATGACGATAAAGTAGGTGATCCTTAGACGATAACCAAAAAGAAGAATAAATTGGGAAAATATCGTAAAAGTGATCTGGGACCCGTGAAGTGAGTACATATAGGAAGTAAGTTGGGACGGGCGTAATATTTTTCTGAAGTTTGGATATGTGTCTGTGTCAAGATGGAATAACCTGGACTCAAAGAAGAAATTTCAGCTGGAGATCGAAAACAGTTATCACAAATGGCAGTGGCGACCTTAACTGCCAAAATGGCTCGAATAGATGTACATTCTCCAAACAAAGTGTGGCACTGAGATTTCCGCAACCCGAATTATAGCATGTGAGGAATCACCCAGGGAAATGGCCACTGAGTATCAACAACAATCGGATGGGGATCGCTTAGACTGATTTAGTTGCAGCCGACTGGAGGAGTTTGTCCGATTTGTATGACGTCTGTTTTGCGGGTCCCACAGGGATGGCTTCGCATAAATCCTTGTCACAAGATCGAAGAACAGGCTGTTTACACCTTCACTAGTTTTTGCACTGGCTTCAGAATAGGGCATGTTGTACAGTCGGGCAAATCGGATTCCCTCTTCACGAGTGACTTGGCGTGGTTTCTATGATTTTCAAAAGTTGAAAAACGAGGGAGAAGGCGCACGGGAAAGATCAAATTAGTTTAAAGCCTCAGGTACCGCAGAGATAAACATTAAATATTTGGGTTAAGATTGGGAATAGAACATGCAGACCTATCTGGGTTAATTCTAGTTCAGGCATCAAAACATTGACTGTCGTGCATAGAGAGAAAACAAACGTTTCGCATATCAGAAAACTGACTTAATCGAAACATTGTGCAAATTTGACTGGAACAGTCTGAATGGGAAATACGGGTGCCAATGGCAACACCTAAGAAGTTACTGGTGTAAACAGACACTGGCGATGGTCAAGTGGATTAGGCGTGTCACCGAAATGGTCAAAGGTACGAATCCCAGATCCGTCGGTCACTTCGGTGATGGACAGCAATTCGCTGTCACCCGATGAAACCTTATGTTGTGGTTCTGTGCATGCTCTCTTTCTTGTGTAGTGGGTCTCAGTGACTATGGGACGTGGCTCATTTACTGCATTCATGTGTGAAGCACGTCCTAAAAAACTGTGCAAGAGCAATGCCAAAACTCATTTATCCTTGAATCACAGTCCGTCTGTCGCCTGACGAGTTGTTTGCAATCAAATGCAATTCGACACGCTTGTCGGACTGCCGATACATGCACACAGTGGTTGGGACCAAGTGGATCAGACCAATTGGAGAGCAAAAGCAAAAATATTTAATCAATATGCATGTCTTTAGATTTTGGCTAGTAAACAGGACGTTTTGACGAACTCAAGGCCTCTGCTTGTTCTGACAGGCTTAGAAGAGGACTCAAGATAGAAACCAGTTGAGCGATTTATCGCGTTAGAATAGTTTTTCTATTTTTTGGCAACTAGACTTCGAGGTTTGGGATATGTGCTGTGCATGTTATACTTGAGCATATCTATAACATAGCCGTGAAGATACCCATTGGGAAACCGAGGAGGAAGTCATCTAAACCAACAAAAAAAGCATCAACCACACTTTTTACGACAAACACGGGCAAGAATGCTATGGAGTGCATACAATGCATAGCTTTGAAAACCCATAATGCCATGACAGCGCACCGTGGAACTGAAGTTCCGGGGTCACACGAAGCCTTATTAGTTCAGACATCATACTGGGTCGGATGAAGTTCAGCGATCATGAGCAGTTAATTAAAAATAGTTTAATAAACATAACGAACCGAGACGAAATTAGGCCCAAAAAAGTTTCCTAAATTTGGACTATCATTAACAACATAAAAATCAACAGGGATATACATGATATCCCGCATCGATTCAAACCCGAGGAACTAAAATGAGAAACTTGCATAGAAGACATGCTGGGGATTTCCTGACCGAACCATTCTTGGTGAACCGGGTCACCCGACTAACCAGCTCACAGAATGGATAATCCGAAGGCCCCGGGAGTTGAACTTAAAATCGTTCATCTCAAGTTCGAACTCCAGTTGGAGTCCAACGTGTGCAGACCTGGTGAAACACTGAGTACCGATGACTGACACAACGCGACGACAGAAATGCACACGATTTCTACGATAAGTATGCCCAGTTTGTAGGATGTCAAGTGGGGAAGTGATCGGCAGCGGGAGGACTCGAATTTGTGACATTCACGCACAAACACCAAAACGTTCATGGTTTAGCCGCTGGTAGTCACAGCTAAATCAAACATTCCATAACAGCTTTTTGAACAAATAGTCCTTGAAAAAAGAACTGGCAACTTCACCGGATTCACCAAAATACACAATATGATAATCGGGTCATTTAAACGGAACGGCTGTTGTTCGATGGTTCACTGATGATCTGTGACGATGAACGAGCGTAATTCGGCCGAAATACCGGAGTATGGGTAATTGCGAGGAGCAGTACTTGAGGGGTAGACTCTTGTGCTCTTTGGAGTATCTTCCATTCCTTTGGTCTCCACCACCTAGCTTTCGCCTGTGGCTCCATCAAGCCGTGGGATGCATCAGCAGCCACACCCTGGCAAACCGCTCGACAGGCGGGCCAAACTAGGTTGGGGGTAACCAAAGCAAATAAATTTGGGGAGGCAGCGTCCAGCATGCGAAAACGAACACCCTCGAAAAGGTGGATGAGATCTGTTGGATCCAACGGCTACCAAGGTAATTAGTCCAACCAACAAGGTTGCGTGGACCTCCGGGTTGCAGTCAGTTATTCCAAATGGCAAGTGAGATTCTAATGAGCCACCGGCAACCATGAACCGGGATCACCTTGGACGCATCCCGGACTAGTAGACCTTTTGGTCAGGCACCAGCTGCCAACATTTAAAAGTTCTGTTGCCCTACAGGTAGCAATGGGTTGTGCACGGGCCAGAGCAGCCACCTTGAACAAAAGCCGGACGGCGCTGGGGTCGTAAATTCGTACACTACTCCCAAGTATCTCCATGGATTTTGTCTCTACAGCTTGTTCTCATGATATGGCGTCCCCGGTAAGCGACAGGCTGTGGTTCCCCAGTGTCCGGATGACCCAGACGAACTGGGAATGTAAACCTAAACACAAGGTCCCGCAAGCGCATAAGCTATTGGAACGTGAAAACTTCCGGATACTGGTGGCCACTGCATCTCGTGCGTATGTTCTACGATTACGGGATTGATATTGCTTGTCTTTGAGAAGTGCGCCCACCCAACTCTGGCAGCTGACGTATTCGAATCCCCCAAACGGGCGCACCATAGTGGACCAAAAAATAGTTCGAGACTTCACGCCATTGCGGTTGCAATGAACGGTCCCTGATTCCTTGGGAACGAGTTTCTCCAACACTTGACGTGATACGATTCACCAGTGCGCCATTCAACGTGACCGACACTGCAGTCCACGCTTCTACTCTGCAGGCTGAGCCAAACACTAAAGATGCCTTCTACAACGATCTTTGCAGTTTAGTCAACCGTATCCCAAGGCGCAGTATTCTTCTAATTACAGATTGGAACCCCCGAATGGGACCAGCAGATGAACACACTTAATAAAACGATTCGGCCTCGGTGAGCGATGCGAAAGCAACAACCACTCGGTCTTGTTTGAGGATCTCAACCGACTGATCGTAATCACCACCCACTTTTAGCTCCTAAAAAGCATCCACTGGCGCGGTACTCCATCGACGGTAGGACAACGCATCCGATCGACTACATCTTGGTGCGTCATTATCGATCGAAGACTGTTGGACGTACCGCGGCGGTATAACAGAGAACATTAACGGCAGGATCACACACTGGCACACGCTCGCCTCAAGCTTAACCTTTCAGCATGACAGAAAATCCAAATGTCCCACAAAGTCGACGTGCCCAAGTTAACAATTCCAGACAACGTCAAAACCCTGTCCAATGCTATCACATCTAAATTAACCGAGATCGACGAATATGATAACCCAGATGAGCTGCAAACAAAGTTAAAAGTATCCACCACCGATGCATATCTCGTATAGTTAGGCAAAGCCAAATGGAACAAAAAGGATATCAGCAGAACCCACAAACCGGTGTGCTACGACTGGAGATACGAGAGTGCACAACTAACCCGACTACCACAGTCTCCGTCACGAAGCTACACACTCAGCGAAAAGCGATAGAAAGCGATACTGGCATGAAATTGCAGACCGCATGAAAACCACAGCCCTTGTTGGAGATTTTTGGGAAGCTATTCAGACTCAGGCTCCTCCTCAAGAGGCACAACTTCCGCCTTTCATGCATCGTGACGGCAATGGCCACGTGTCATCTGGATGCGAGAAAAAGTTCCAGAGAAGGGTCGAACACTTCAGCCAGCTTATCAGTCGCCTTCCCATCCAGTGGTTCTGTAACATCACCAAGCGAAGTGGAGCAATATGAAATTGACCTTGAGTTTCACGACAAATTGGAAATCATTTCAGCTGTTCAGATAATGAAAACAAGGTCACCCGGTGAAGATGGCATTCTACCCGAGGTCTTCAAATCTTGTTTGCCAGTTCTTCTGAGTTTACTATCTAATCTGTTTGATCGTATCTGGGAGACCGGAAATTTTCCCAAGGACTGGGCAATCTTTATTCAACTCTCTATACCAAAAAAGGGCAACAAGACAAGGTGTGAATTACAGAGGTATTAGCCTCATCGATATAGAAGCTGAGTTCTTTGCACCGGTTATGCTAAACTGCTCTGCTGATGTTCGGGATGGACGAACACGATCTTCCCAGAGCTGTTTTCGTCGAAGAAGAGGTTATGTTAACCAGATCTGTGTCGAATTCTGGAACAGCGATATAAGCTCCAGCAATCTATCACAGCGCGATTCATCGGCCTTTGAACAGCATTTGACCTGGTTGACAGACAGTCACTCTGGAATGTACTTCAAAGAGACGGAATGTCAAAAAAGTACCTTAGGTTGTTACAGGCGTACTGCTCGTGAACACAGGCACGCGTCCGTGTCCGAGTCTAGGGCGAAAAATATGCAGTTCCCCTTGACTCCGGTGTTCGTCAAAGTTGCCTACTGTCACCAGTCCTATTCAACTACGCTATAGACTCGATAATGCGTCGTGCCCTCAATAACTTTCGAAGAATACAACTTGGCCGCGATTGTTGGGTCAACGACCTCGAGTTCGCCGACTATAGTGTCATTCTGGGAGAGGAGCCTGCAATTTTGAAGTCGGTGCTAGGTTTGAGTGCATGCGAAGCCATGGCTGTTGGTCTAGAGGCAAACATATCAAAAACCCAGCTCTTCACAACTTCACAAGACCCGTCACCTTGTATCCCCATCAATAGCGACACTTTCGAACAGCCAAACGGCCAGGCCAGAGACGAGTTTGGGTTCCGCGTAGACTGCGCCAGGAGAGCTTTCCTATCGCTTCGCAAAGCATTGTGTTCTGATAGCGAAATAAGCCTCCGTACGAAGCTGCGCATTCACCGCGCTACCGCCCGTCCAATCCTAACGTACGCATGTGAAAAATGACCACAATGAGTAGACAATACAAATGGGCTGGAAGTTTCGACCACAGATCGCTTCGTCATAAAGCAAAAACAAGGTAAAATGATGGCATCTCAAACGCCGCTGTACATCAGCACTGCGTGAACGTCGGATGCCTTTCGTCGTTTTTCTAAAGACCTCGCCCTACAATGGTTCGGCCATGTTCTACGTCGACCGGAGACGGAATTAACGAAAAGGTGCCTATTACCGTGACCATGCTTCGATTTGAAATGTCATCTTGGTGACCAATTGAAGACTTGGGCTAGCACTATTATGGCGGGCATGGATCATATAGGCCTTCAGTTGATTTTCGGAGTACGAGATTAGTGCAACAACTGAATCATGCGGTGTACGGACCCAACTGCAGATCGCAACGCATACACGGCTAAAATCAGAGACATCCGGACGATAGAATGACAAGACTGTATGGACGCGGCAGCATACAACGTAGTGGCGCATTACATCAAAACTAAATGTGATTTAATGCCATTCCGTGTGAAAACCAACCGGGACAAACGCATTGGAATGAAACAAGCGACCAATGGGTATCATGACTACCTATTGGACTAACCGTTGACCGCGAATCAGGCATATGTTCTGCGATTTCGCTATCAACATGCTCGCAATTCAGTTTGACGCGACCTGTTGTTATACAGGTGCCAACCCACAGCCTTAAGGTCCGCCAAGAGCAGAGAGAGTAATCGGTTACTCTGACGTCAAGACTTGCAGTGGCAAGGAATCTGGAAAGGGCCGGCTACCGGAAACCTAAGGTTGCTTCTGATATCAAATTAAAAATTCGTCTTTGTAGGAAATCTATCAAGAGGATGGAATCACGCTTGAATCAGTTCTTTATTCGCCACCGACTTAAGTGAATCTGATGGAAAGAAACGAATGACTCAAAATCCAATGCAGCCACCAGTGACAGTCGAGGCGAGAAGTTATTAATCAATGAGTGAACCAAAAGCCGACAGGAAAAGCAAACATACACTTCCCCCAAAGCGGATATACCTTAGCGGAACTGCGCGAGCACGCACATCTGTATTTCCACGCTTGCTCTTAAACTGCTTATCGTACACAAACCTGGTTAACCGAACGAGACAGCGAGCACAAAGCTATTGACTAAAACAAAGGTGGTAACGTGTGTATTTCTTGATGGTTACGCATGCCTGGATCAGAAAACTGCCATGTTCCGAGGATACGGATCCTCGGTGGTTTCAGTGCGGTAGTGAAGGGAGATACTATAAAAACTAAGCAGGTACGAAACTTGTGTCAAGGGGTCCACGTAAAAACAGTACGATACAAGTTTGGGGTTGTTGGTATTTAAACTTCGTTTTACCCGGCTTATGGATAGCCATATGAAATCATATTACACGAAACTTTCACAGATCGATCGGAGAGGTAGGCGGTAGTCACGTGGATAAGGTCGTGGCGTTTGAGCGCGAAGGTCGCCGGTCCGAATCCTTCCATCACCGGTCAACTTACCCACTCGGTGGCCCCCTTCCTGAGAAATGATGTACATTGTTATTTCATTAATAAAGGAAGTAAAAGACAAAAGAGAAATTTAATCGGCATTACGCCTGAGTCTATCTGTGGTTGCGCGACGATGGACTGGGCCAGAGAAGTCGCGATCAGTATACAGGTGTGTGTATAACCTGAGCTTGCCAGCGAGCACGTGCGGAACTCAAGACCATTGGGTATAAGCGGGCAGCCGACAGGGGCGTGATCAGAAGGTAGGAGTATGAAAATACAAACCGAGATGATTTCGTGATTTACGCCAACCAATCGGGATGAGCGATCCGGAATGGGCAAGAAAACGACAGGAACTAAATCGGGTGAAATGCAACAAAAAGATGGACCGATTAAGACCCAAACAGGACAAACAATGAAATGATGGCTGTCGCATAGGCACAAATAAGCAAGCAAAATAAAATAAATATGTAGGTTCCAAGTAATGAGTGAGATTTTGTGCCGGTTGACTTTGGTTGTTCTCATTGGAGCTAGTGTGTGCGGACGATAGCGATTTAGAGCTAGGATTGATTGACTGAAGAACAAGAAACCGGAAGAGAGATTGATTGTTACTCAACAGGAAGTGTTCCAAAACTATCAGAAACATTCGTACCTGATCAATTTTGTTTCCAACTAACATTTGTACCATGTCTGCGTGATTTGAGAATGTTTTTAATTCCTCCATCCAATTCGTTAGGCGATCAAAGCTTTCACGATTCGAAACATCATAAACTGCAATCAATACAGGAGAGAGAGAAATAAGGAGGGATTGAAAGACGAATAGGGAGCAGGCGAAGGTCAAGGGGGAGGGGAAGGTGAAAGTACAACAATGAAGAGGGTAATTGAAAAATTCGATGGTAATACGCCTATTGAACTTTTTACAGTTAAGCAGTCACAATAAAAACCCATCAATAAAGGAAGCTATTAACAGCTAGTCCGGTTCATCCTGGGGGTTGGGGCACACATAAAATAGCGATCCGGGTAAAACGGATCAAAGCATCCGTCGGGATACTGTAAAAATTGGTTAAAACTTATACAATCTATAGCAGCGCAAGTTGATATCATGGGTTTGTTTATTAGACGGTAAAGCGAGTATAAACACGTACGTACACATAGTGAAAGTCTACCAGCAAAGATGCAAACGGTTGGATTTCCTCCCATGATTTACATCGCGGAAATCACGTTTACTTAGTAAGGGGTTCATTTAGATTCGATCGAATGAGACTGCGTCCCCGTCATTTACTGTGTTCATCTACCCTCCTTATCATCCTGCTCAATGATTTTTCATCCGAAAAGTAAAACCCGCTATATATGCTTGCTGATGAATTAATTACACATTATTCCCGCTTTTGCCCTGCTTCTTCCTATGTCATCACTGATATCGACCGTGACCGCAGTGTGGCCCGTATACCATCCGCATATCGACCTCAAACACATCTGTATTAGTATTCACAGAGGAATTAATTTGCTAGTTCGTTTAAGACTACCGACCTGGGACAATTACTATTAGTACAACTGGGCGCGATTCTACGTACAGACCATGCTACCGGGACTATGGTGAAACAGGAAAACAAAACAAGAGAAGACAAATTGACACCATTTGAAAAATTCACCACACCTGTCAATCTTTGCATAGATCGCCTCCACATCATCCATAGTCTATCATAATTCATAATTTGTCTGCCAACAGAGCGCTACCTGGCCGTTTAGTCCGAAGTAGAAAGATGCTCTATAGAGCCAAATGTTAAGCGTTAGACCAGAAGAACGGATCCATAAGGCGGCAGAACGAGATAAACTGCTAACGAATCTTTGGGAGCCGGTTACGGGTACCCCAGATCACATGACATTTGAACCACTCGTCTAGGAGGGACAACACTCCCACGAATTCCAGCTGGTAAGCTTCTGCTAGAAGGTAGTATATTACAAGGAAACAAAGGCCTGTGGCCAGATTTCACTGAAGACCTTACTTGCAACGTCATGATGCTACCGGGACATGTGATATTGTACTCAATTTCGAAGCTGTCATTCATACATAGGATTATGATATTTACATCCGAGCAAACTGAAGTGCAATGAAACTGGGCTTATCCGCTCGCGTGTGATCCTCAAAGTTTTGAGAATTTGATAACTGTTAGGAATTTCAATGGAAAACTACACAGAGAACTCCACCGAGATAATAATAACGACAACGACAAAAACAATGGGCGAAAACTCAGCGACAACGTTACAGTATGGGATGACATTTGAATGAAAAAAACTGAAGGTCAGTGGATTCTGGAGTTTGATGACACGTAATAAGTAGCACAGATCGAGCAAACAAAGAGCTTACCGATCAAGGCACCATGTGCTCCACGGTAAAAATTCGGTGTCAGCGTGCGAAATCGTTCTTGACCAGCGGTATCCTGATGGGACAGAGAGAACAAGAGCATGCACGACAAAAACCGAGCAGTGTTAACATGGCGCATGGAAACGAAAACCTAATGATGGACACCATTTGCCTCGAATCGACCGAGTTTCGCTCCCGGGTGCATGCGGCAGAGGGCTTGAGTTCCAACCGGGACTCACAGCAGAGGCTGCATGCCACCTCGCGCGTTCCTGGATTGCGGATGAGTGAGCGGCCACAAACACGGGTGGTTAGCCCTGAGCACAATAAGCCCAAGCTCACTGAGTAAACGTCATGGATAAGCGTCAGCATTGTCGAACATGTGATGCCTTTTCCCCCGCAACCGCAGGCCCGTTGGCGAGACCGTGATGTGACAAATGTTGCCATCCTTTTAGTAAAACCAATGTTACTTGTCGTATTCCACTGATCCGATAAAGTTTGGCAGAAGTGGGGCATGAACAGACCAACTGGTCATCGGCTCGACTGGAAGAACACTGTCGTCTTGCAAGGGAGCTCGGTTATCCAAAGGCTCGAAGTGAATGGTTAAGTGAAATGGCCTACTAAAGACTAGGTTATTTTGCAGTACAACAGTCCGCAAAGGTGTTAAGGATGATGATAGAAAGTCGACGATGTGGAAGCACAGCCTAGAGGAGCTGTGTCCTAAATAATACAC
This sequence comes from Fasciolopsis buskii, assembly GCA_008360955.1. NCBI lineage: Eukaryota > Metazoa > Platyhelminthes > Trematoda > Plagiorchiida > Fasciolidae > Fasciolopsis > Fasciolopsis buskii. Next base: position 66,609 of record LUCM01010311.1, on the reverse strand, counting down.
TTTTTTTACTTTTTTCTTTCACTTTATGCTTTTCTTTTGTCACAGGATATATATATATATATATATATATATATATAACGTTTGTTTGCTGAGCTGGGTAATTTGATTCTAAACGTTTCATCACCAGCCGAGGTGAAATCAGTTCACTCTGCACAACCATTATTCTTACACAAATGTACTCCGGTTATGGTTGCCATCTAACAGCGCCAACAGCTCAAGCAGAAATAACAATGAACAGTGAAGACTGAAGGTAAAAAAGTAAGCTGCAGAATTATACGGACGAGGAGAGGTTTCGAATGCGAGAACACCACTGACTGCGGCGCCAACCCATATTACTTATTGTCGCTAACCGTTGTTTCGGCGGATCTCGTGAACACCAAACCGGCAGTCTAACTTCACCCACATAAACAAGTTTACGGGTTAAAGTTTGCGCACTTTTCGGCATGTCATCAAATGGCCAACTAGACCATCCCCCAACTATTCCCTAAATTGAAGAACAGCGAACAAAGAGGCAGACAGTCATTCTATGGGCATCCGCAAAAAATGTTCCAACCACTTTAACTTATTCCGACTCAATGATTGTTTCGAATACCGGACCCTGAGACCCAATACCTTACGCCTGACTCTTGCGTTACTCACCAACTTCTTCCATCATATTCTACCAATATTACGAAGAGAGTGGTGTTGACATACCGAAAGTCTACGCATATCTTCTGCTCTCAACGGTGATGTTTCGGAGGCCTAATAACAATACCGACCTCACTGTTGCTGTGTACTTGGTCTTTGGTCGGTAACCGAATGTCACGCCGACGCCATAGATTACTCAAATTGGTGAGCGCCGACGCAGTCTTCTGTATGTGCACAGATGGTGTCATCCGTCTGATCGCTGCTGAGGGCACGATTTGAAAACTAGTAAGTTCACATGCCCCTTGGACATCACAGTATCACTTGAGTTGGAGTGAACTAACTGCCTAGTGACACCGTTAGGGCCATTCGACGCTCTTTGGAAACTCACTCCACCGGATCATTAATGAACGCTTGTCTACGCATTAGTGTACCATAAATACGATTTTCGTCAATTAAATTTTCTAATGGTTTGTGATTTAGGAGGACTTGTCTATTCGGTCTCAGTTTCGCAAAACTTAAATTACTTTCCGTTTCGCTTTCCACGGTCAGTTACGCTTAAAACTAGAGGCCTGTCAGTTCACTAAGTTAACCATTGCCAATTACCCCGTTCTTATGTATGCCATTGTTCTCCGGGTGATCTTCGTTCATGGGGTCTTCCATGTTTATAACCTGTAAGCAAACCCACTCTAATTTTACATGCTGGCTTAAGTGACTTTGTCTTTCGACTGAACTTGAAATTTTGGGTCTACTTGTAAGAACCCCATATCCCGACTGAACTGGTTTACCTGCTTCTACCTATCCCTATTCGTTTTTTAAACGTCCACAGAGTGATTAGCTATAGTCCCTATAGTGACCCTTCATTTGCGACCGGCTTCCTTGATCTGATGCACTTTCTTGCTCGATCGGGTCGCTTGCTGTCTGACTTATCCCTGTCTAGTCTTGGGTCTGAATTGCCTTCATTTGAGATTTGTAGTCTGATAATCACTGAGTTAGTTGTTTATTAGCATACGTAGGCTTTGTATATCGCATCTTTTGGACTAAATGGGGGTATCGGTTCCCTACGGGGGAACCAACCCCGGACGACAGTCCATAACACGGAAATCAAGAACAAATGTTGTCCGTCCCAGTGGTTCCGTTAGTTGTGGGTCAATTTGCACCCATACTTAAACTAGCCCCGGTCTAGCTCATCGCACCGCGAAAAAGGTTGGCAGTGCAATCTTTGAATGACAAACGCCAAGCTCAAATTCCGAGGGCCGGTCATTGGCACGGATACAAAGCAGAGTTGCCGACTGGGGCGGATTCTAAAACTATTTTGTGTAATTATTCTAAAAATCCTATTCGTTTTCATTTAAGCTTAAGACTATGACCAGCCGAACGTGTATCTTGGTTGCCAAAGTAGGCTCATTCTTATCGCGTATCTTTGCTTCCTTCATTAAGGAAATCACAGCGTATATCACTTATAAAAAGGGGGTTGCGGCCAACGGAGGGCTATCACATCGGAAGTGGATCCGGGGAGGGGAAGACTACAACCCGTGACCCTCGGGTTGATACGCCATAGCCTTGACCGTCTGACCACTAACGGTGAAAAGTCAAAACCTGAGGGGATCTGAACACGTTACAAGGTTAATAGGAAAAATCTCCGGATTTAGTCTGATTCCACGTTCATAAATATTGACTAATTCACCTGTTTGGACGAAGCTGTACTTAGGCCGAATAGCCTACGCATTGTTGTTTTCAACAACAACTCAAAGGTACGTCCTGATTAAATGAGATTCTGCACCAATTACTATTCAACTTTAATTTAAAATCCTGGACTATGAAACATCCAAGTCTGAAAATTAGGACTAACTTTAAAGTGGAACTTGATGACAGGATCATTTATGAGTACTACGACAATCACCTATGCTACTTTCAAGACTACAAGAAACGAGTTGGAACCCAATATAGAAGGATATAATAGGACCATAAGCGCTTGTAAACTCCAAACTGCGGCAAACCGTATCTAGTATTTAACTTAAAATGACCAACATTCGTAAGACTCAATTAGAAAACGAAATAAACTTCACTCAGCGCATCCTATGAAGGTAGAGAAACTATCAAATCGAAACTAAGAGGCAGCTTCATTGACATTTTTATTATAAAAGCGGAGAAATTTTCTTCACCCAATTCGGTAGCAGTGCATAACAACATTTTACATATCTTTATCCAGAACGACATGGAAAAATCGAAATATAACAAGTATCAGTCAAAAGAAAGTAAACACTAGGGCACAGCAAATCAGAGAACGTAATGTCCCTGATGGGAAGTGCCCTAGTGTTTACTTTCTTTTGACTGATACTTGTTATATTTCGATTTTTCCATGTCGTTCTGGATAAAGATATG
>LUCM01010311.1:21322-53707 GCA_008360955.1 Fasciolopsis buskii | reverse complement strand
CTTATCCGTGACCGAAGTGGCACACCAAACAGCGTGTATCCGTATCTTATGCAGTTATTATAATAATATGCAAAGGTGAATGAGACGCTTTATTTAATCGATAATTAAGCGCCATTTAGTCTACCATGGAAAGCTAGGGCATAGATAGGTGAAAGGATGCCCGTTGCGTGGGTACATGCCCTAAGAACCTTGTGTTCATTTATAGTTATAGGCTGAGTTAATCGGAACCATTGTTTGAAGCCGCAAAGTAGCAACCGAACCCCGAGTACATGAGTGTACAGTTAGTGGTGGTGGGGGAAAAACGAATTGAAACTTGGCTGCAGACAAAAAAAATGAAATCTAGATGCAACCCCAATGGTTAATTGACAAATGACACACCAGTGAGATCACGCGACTATACTTAGAAGCACAAACGCTATTTCGAAGGTCACAGAATCTTTATTGCCCGAGAGCACACGATCGGTTTCGCGGTTATTGTCGATCGTCAGGTATGCGTACCCGGTGCTCTCTTGTCCACATACTTGTACAATCCGAATTGATATGTCTCACCAGAATCGAATTTGCGGCGTCAGGAGTGTGCATGGAAGTCCACGTATATATATATATATATATATATGTATATATATATATATATATATATATATATATGGTTGCACAAGCTGATCTGACTGAATAGTTCGCATGATGCATGAGAGGAAATGTATTGCTGCCTTGGCGGGCCACGAGCAATTTTCGTCACCAAAGCCCGAATGAGATCACACAGAACCACCGGCAGTAAGCCGTCAGATGTGGTAAAGTCGTAAGATAGTGCTAATAAAAAAATCATGAAACTGAACTTACCAAGGGATCAACCAGAGGCCGTCATTGTCAAGGGTCTAATAAAAAATGACTTTGGTCAATTTGAGATCTCGCGCCTCGGTATTCTTGTTAAATCTGGGAAGGACGAACTTTCTAGATCGGCTTGCTGCAGCAAGAATACCAAGGCTGACGCAGAACTGATCCTCGATTTGCACGCACGGTCAATTTATACTGTGTTTGTGTAGACGAAGAGAAACATCTGCAAACACTACCTACGCACACAAACGTGGCATACGATCGTCCAATTCCCTGTCACACGACAAACACTCGTTTGTCATAACGAGTCATGCTTATCGACCGCGATCACTCGACGCTTGTAAACATGAGTTCAGTTTAATGGGTACTCAAACTGTTCAGTGAACGACTATTCTGCATCTGCCAGCAGCGGGTTTCAACGTATTTCACACAAAGGATGAATGGATGAACGTCTGAGCTATCCAGGTTGCTCTTATTCTCGGTGATTTTCCGAGCAATTCCTCCTCCAAGGTTTAAATTATTTGTTAAAGTCCTATCCAGCGTGAACAAAGTTTCCTTATTGCAACGTTAGACTGACAATCCTGGTTAGCTCGTCTTCCCTTCGTGCTGCTGATTGGTGGGTTCGATCGCCTACTGTCGTTTGTTATTGTCCGGTGACCATCTAATCATGATCTAGAAACATACGATGGCTGATAACTAACGATTCTGTGTGGCATCACTCAAATTAACGGGGTTTTATAGAAATACGACAGTTCGGTCCGTCATCATTTTTTAAATAACATTGAATTTGCATTGGTATCTTGGTATTGTTTGTCACTTCGCACCATCATCAACTTCAAGTAAAGTGAACGAATGAAAACAAAAGGAATAGTAGATAATGAAGTTGCATAGACTAGGAAAGACTGCCAACGTAAACATGCCATTCACTGCGAACGATTGGCCATATCAGTTAATGACACCAAACATTCCGTGGGATGATCTTGCGGACCATAATCTGGGAGTCTAACTGGACCTCTTTGGATCGGCTCATTGGCAATTGCTTTCCGATACAAGAGACCCAAGACCGCACCAATTAAAGTCAAACAACAAAGTGTTTTGATTTAAATCAACATTGTTAGCGATACCAGTAACAGTGTCAGTAATAATTATCAAATGAATATACTAAACAAGTATTCACAGACAAAGAAATTAACAGATCCTTACCCATATGGAGAGTTTTACTGTCGAACCGTCTGGTACCGTAGTTATTTTGATTCGAAAATCGACACCTGAAATGTGATCATAACGATAATAACGTTGCACACTTTTTATATATTTATGTATGAACACGGACCGAAGGAGCATGTTTTAAATACGAGGAGAGTACTTGATAACATTTAAAATTTTACGGATGGAAAATTCCCAAAAATTTGGCACTGACTTACACAGAGCATGACCATCATTGGCAAGAGTTTCAACCTATTTGTGACAAGCTGTCCACATACGAAGAGGTGGAGAACAAGCGGGAACAAACTTTGGTGCTAGCATTTCGACTAACTGGTGTCACGCCTTAGTTTGGCACTTATCCTATCCTTCCAGTCGACGAAGAGGCAGACAATTGAAGAATGACGGAAAACACTGGTGAGAAATCCATATTTCTTGTCCCGAGCAAGAAAACCACTGGAGTGATAAAGACACTGTTGTAAGTAATGAATTGTACAGGCAGAAAAACAAAATTTTCCCATAACCACGGGTGCACATACGCAGTGAGCAGCGATACCCGTAAAATCGGTCGTATGCTTCGATGGAATTTTATTCTTCTATATATGATACCACTATTGAGGAAATTCCTTTTCCCATAAATTGATGGCATACTACTCGAAACCGTGGTTATTTTTAATCAAGCTTTTCTCAATTCGGATATGAAAAATTTGCCCTGAATCTAAATTTTGCACAAGAGGATTTTTGCAGAATTTGCACGGTACGCAACACCATGTTGTACTTTGCTGTTTTCATTTACGAGTTCGCTCATTCTTCTATAAGAGCACCTGAGGTCATTGCACAATCCGATTCTGGTCCGTCACTCCATATATAGCTGAGCTGAAGCTCTTGTCCTCTGTGTTCTTCGTGTGTTCACGTACCCTCGGTTTTTGGACTACGGTCGAAATTGTGAACTAAAGTTTGTTGACTGGGAATCTAACATTGCGGTGCGCAACAACTACTGACAACAATAATCGAAACTAAGGATATTGTCCTCCTTCTGAAAGTTTTCCTTGACTAGCCGAAAAAACTTAACAAAAAATCTGTGATGATTCATGCGTGGGTTCAATATCGACACATACTTAAGTCCAGTGATTCGAATAAAATGCTGATCCTCGCAGCAACATTTTCATTGAATAAGCCCTGAGCGTCCTGATCAATCGATCATCAAAACTGTCAGGTAACCCCACAGGTTACAATGAGTGCACATGACTAACCGCTCGAGATAGACCTACAAAGAGTAAAGATGCACACTGGGATAATGTCCTCCCTATCCCCATAGGTGACTAAGATTTCAGAATGTTGCCTGAGCTTCATCCAAACTGTACATAATCTACTTAGCAGGCCTCATGCATTTGAAAACCCCAAATCTATCGTCACCTACGGGGAATGAAGTAATCGATCCCAGCCGGTCGTGCAACGACCCGCCCCCCACATTTTACGAACAGGAATTACATCCCACGCTGCGAGGCAGATGGGCACACTGTACTGCGGTAAAGTTGCCTTTAATGCGTGGTCTATTCTAAAAGTCCGTCGTCCATCAGAACGAACGTCGTCAGGTCTAACCTTTATTTTCGCATGCTGCACTAAATTCGTCGCCCATCGTAATTGAACGGACATATCTGATTCATGATTGAGATGGTATAGTGTGTGAGTCATCTTACCACTGTCACTTTGCCAAATGACACAATCAGTGAGGATAATAAAAAGATCTTGATGGATGATGAGATTTGATGAAAATGACATGGGCCAAAAAGCGGAAGAGTCTTCTGCTTCCAGATCTATTGCTTACAAAGTAAACCATGCACCCTAAAGGCAATCAACGCTAGGCATGCCCTCGAATGCATACATAATAGCCTTTTTGTATTCCCAGATTATAGACGCTTATTCAAAGATCAGAGCAGCGCGTTCATGAAATCAGACTTCCCCCATGATAAGAATCACATTTATGATAGCAAGCATTTAGGCTTACCGATTGTAGCAGACACTCGATTATCGAAACTGTCACTGATGTACCGCATCAATAGGCTGAAACGGAGATGGAGAATAAACTACTGTGTTGCAAGAAAAGCTTACCTGGATTTTCCCACTCCACTATCCCCAATGATAAGAAGCTTAAAATTGATCACATCACCACTGTTTGCATTGTCCATCGTATATCTGAGGAGACATGAGCCAAATCGACGTCAGATAGGCTGAATCAATATTCATGAACGAGTTATGCCTGCCGTCGGAATGAGGCAGAGAATAATGTCAACACTGCCTGAGAAAAAATCAGAAGTATAACTGAAAAGGAAAACAGAAAGCTCGTGCCCAATCAGGTCTCCGGCCAGTTGAATAAAGCGAATGACTCGAAAAACATCATCAACTCCAACCGATTTGGATTAAAAGTTTCCAAAATTTTGAAAAACGTCACACGACATTAGGTACAAAAATAGAAAATAGAAAAGAGACAGAATCACTGTAGGGAGCACCACACGTGTCAACTCTTCTGTACTACATGATCATGCCATCGGTTGTTTATCGTGATCCAGTTCTCCAGCAAGCGTGACCCCATCCGATTGTCCAGATCAAGGTAGAAGTTTTCTTGGGGTTCTGCTCCATGCGTTTGACCAAAAGGTTTAAATTACGAAGTACCAGGATATCCTTGGGATCTCGTGAACTAATAGAAGGCAGTGACTAATTGTTGGCGTCATCTGCCCTTCGAAACAGGCCAGACATCCTGGGTGCCCAGGATACTCCTCTGCCAGAGATAAAAGCGGGCGTAGAGCTCCATGCGTTTTACGCTGTCCATGGTTGATTTAGAATCACAGTTCAGCCACATTCCCCAGATTGACTATAAATGATCGGTTCAAATACTTCAGCGGAAGCTCCTACCATGAAACGGCAAAACAGACTGCTTCTCCAGAGGTCGCTTCAAAAGCATGGCCATTTAGGAGGATTTCTACAGGTTTAGGGCAAGTAGACACCTCGAAAATTGAGATTGGGAGGGAAAATTTGACCTGAAGATTTTAGTATTAAGATTTTTATCACTACCGTCAACACTAAATTTACGGTGAATGGATGAACGACATAAAATAATTGTAAGGCTAAGCCAGCTGGATTTCGATCCACAATTCGGAATAAAGCACAATCGAAAGCGCTAAACGAATAACGAATAATCTTGAACACTTGAAAATTGAAGAACAATGTCGATCGGTGACGAACGAAACGATCTTCACAGTGTTTACTATGTGTCTCCGCATCATCATCATTCAGCGTTAAACAGTAATGCGAGCCTCACTGACCGCCACAACACTCTGGGGAGAAAGTTCCCACCTTGTACTACTTTCAAGAGGTTTAACTGGTATCTGATATCAGCATCACTCCTTAGCGGGCGCTAGCAAAAATGGATTTGTTCGTTCCACTGTCCTCATATATGAAGTGCACGTAGCGAAAAAGTCACAACCCTCCTCCCCCAAAGAAGGGGCAATTTCTGTGGTAACTGCGATCATACCCATCCGTATAATGAATGTGAAGATCGTAGAGAAAATGAACACGAACTACTGTCAGAAAACCCAAGATACAGTAAAAATTACCTCGCATTCCTGCCGCCAGCGGTGACAAGAGACCTGCACCATCCCGACGTGCTGTCTATCGGTCGGTCGACAAATGTTGCTGATATTCCAAATCATGCATTTATCATACCATCTTACAAACCGTAAACAATTGGCAGTTTCCCCACCAACATGAGCCTCTTTTTGGAAAAATCACAATTTCCAGCGGATTAAAACCCAGAAGCTCATGCAATCACGGAGGAGATTATATCCCACTAGCTTCATTTTACTGGATCTCACTAGATACACAAGAAAATGAATATTTTGGAAGAGTCATCATTATAGTTTAGCGCTAAACAGCAATGCAAGCCTCACTGACCGCTGTCTTTCCCCACAGTTACACGTTTCTATAAAAAGAGTGAATATCCAAGGGGAACAGGCAGTGGACCTACACTTGTGAGAAGAAATAAGACCGCTGCAGCCAACACACCAAACACAGTCTAACTATACAAACGCGCATTTGTCAATCATTCTGATTCGATAAAAAATGAAAACACGATCGCCACTGTTTGCGATTCACTGTCATATCCTTCAGTGTCTCCAGCCAGCCAGGTGGCGGGTTTTTCGGACCCCAACCACGAAGACCTGAGACACCTACTTTACCTAAGTTCGCTGTACATTTTCTCATTCCACGTTGCCACGTCATCTGTTGGCCTCCACATGGCTTCTTCCATTCATTGGGATGAACACAAAATAGGCCGCGACATGGTAGACGAGTACTCACCATACACAATACGTGACCCAACCAGCGCAGTCTACTAAGTTTCATACGATGAAACAAGGTACTCTGAGAACCAACACGTAGTATTAGATCCCTGACCTCTACATTACTCACTCGGTCACCCCATCCAATCCTAGCCATACTACGTAGACATCGGTGGTCGAAAACCTCTAGCCGACGAACATCTCCCACAAGCATACTCCATGGCTCGCAACCGTACAGCAGAACTGAGCGCACTGCGGCACAGTACACCCGACCTTTCAATTTCAAGAAAATATCGGACCAAAGCCACAAGTGCTTCAGTCCAGCGTAAGCTGCCCGAGCCTTGGATATACGCGTGTTTACCTCCACTCCCGAGCTACCATCGTTCGACACGGACTAACTAAGGTAGGCGAAACAGTCTGCAATCATTAGTTCCTCTCCGCTCAGCACTACTGCCGTCCAGTCCTGCAACAGCACTTAATACTTTGAAGGTGCAAAGCACATGCCAAACCGACCTACAGACCTCGAGAGTCCATCTGGTGCCCGTTGTGCATGGTCCGCAGGCTCGAAAAGGCACAACGTCATCTGTGGGCTCTTTGACGAAGAGCTTCCATGCACACTCCTGATGCTACAGATTCGATTCTGGTGATATATATATATATATATATCGCAATTCGGCTGGACGGTTGTGTACTTGTTAGTAGCAGCCGATTAAAGCGCAGTTGTACGTTGTCTGTGTATGGGCCCACTGATTGGAGCTTCCTCGAAGCGAAAGATTAGTTCTGTCAAAAGTTATCTCGATTACTCCGAAGTGTATGTTCACGGACGTTGTAGTCGTTGCTGAGACTGAACGACACACAGGACACCGACTTTCTGTCAGAGACGATCGGACCGACAACGGAGATCGTCTCATCCAAGATTGTTCGTACCGCAGGCTGTTTCTGGCGAACACCGATTCTTGTCATAAAAAGCGACATGGGATCACCTGGGGCCCACCTTTGCCCTCATGGCGTTGGACTCAGATCGATCACACTAACATAGGTCAGCGGTGGCGTGGATCAATCGAGGATTTTCGATCACTCTGGTCAACATTTGTGAACTCAGATCATGGTTTGTTCCGAGCTCGCTTTTGTTTGCGCCTAGTCTATGGTCACACCAGCACAAAAACCGCTTGTACCGCACAGTTGATTCTAGAATATAACCGCTGACAACGATTCTGGTCGGAACTATCCATGCAGTCAACGTCAAAAAGAAATGCCCAAAATCGGAGCGACCTCTAAAAGCAAATCAAAGAAGCTCTGCACTCAACGGAAAGTGTCATGCAGGGCTCCTTGCTACCTAAACCACAGAAACGATGGATATCCTCAATTCCAGTTACTCTGTTAGATACTCGCAGATTCGTCCCACCGGGCGCAACATACAATGAGACGCGCAGATCGGGAGTGTGAAAACTGACCGCGAGTAGTAGAGGACAGGGGACTGTGGGCTGCGGTTATCGGAAACAGTTAAGAATGTTGGCTCACGGAAGCCAAAAAGGTGATTAGAGAATCCGACGGCATGGATTCAGCCGCAGGACCAGGAAGCCAAAAATAGAAAAAAACACATTTATCAAAAATGGCGCGAACTTTTAGTCACACTGTGGAGAACCTAATGGCAATTGTGATTCAGCTGGGCAGCGCGGCTTTAGCTCTATCATCGAAAGCAACATGGATGCCAGTAGAGCTAGAGTAGGTACTATCGGAGCAATGCGAAAGAGAACGACAAACTGAGAGGAAAAACCTTAGTTTTCGGTTTATCACACGAGCTGGCTGCTCTGGACTGCTTCACATCGTTCATTATCCATCAATCCACGGTTCCATTGTGGACCTTTTACTAGCTGGTTGATCGTATCGAATACCATTCTGAGCCTTTAGGTAAAAGCTCCAGTTTGGAAGGCACCTGTGAGGCAGGGGACTCGGTAACCCCGGGGGCGGTGATTGGCGTTACGGTTCATACGCCTCTTGATTGTTCAAGATCGGAGCCTCGATATTCTGTAGGTTTAAAGCAAAGAAGGCTAACGAAAAGATTGGCTTTAAACTCTGTTTGGATCGTCTTGTGACTGCCCACTAATCGTCACCAAATTTGACTCGACCGGCTAGTACTCTTCTTCCTTGATGCCTCCTTAAACGGATGACACTTAATGTACCAGCGGTGGATCATTAAACTCGATGAAAATCAAAGAGAACTTGATAATCAAATTGAATTTGACAAAAACAGTTATGGAATGCTTAAAATCCAAACTACATCTTTTAATGACGCGCTGTATGCATGAGTGTGGAGGAAGGGTTATGCCCCATATCCACTAGGACCCACTACACGAGGAGAGAGGGGATTGGCAACCTTGACCCTGAGACTCGGAGTGGCATGGAACCACATAAGATCTCATTAGGTCAGGTGTGGTAGCGAGCCGGGCGACAGCGAGTTGCTGTCTATCATCAAAATGGCCGGCAGATTTGGACCTCTGATCCTTTCGGTAACAGATGCCTAATCTACTTGACCACCCCTGGTCAATCAATGTACTCGCACATGATGAATCCCGCTCTCCTCATATACATTCTGGTTTAAGCAACTTATAAGTGATAAAACTGCATACATTTGGAAATCAAACTTCAAAATCTCAGCAGAGGAGAAGGAATCGTTGTCTAGTGTTTCCAAATCTTGTTCTTCGTAGCCCACATATATGTACTGCGCAGTGACTAAATCCTGATATTTGGACTTCGGTCACTATGCAATCAACCTTAAGCCTTGGACACTATGCATAGACAAATATGAATACCGATTATGTAACACAGGAGCCATGACGAAAAAAGAAAACGATGAGCGAGAATTTAGAGATAGAACCAATGTGCCGAGTTCACCACATATGCAAGTTCTTTCATTTTCTGTATCGACTCCATCGGCTATCAGCTGAGAATTATAAGACCTCTGTGGACCCGTTACTACCCGGTCGTCCAAACCGACGAGGAGGGCTGATTCAGAGGACAATAACCGCAGAATTTGACCAAACGGCCAAAGTCAAAATAGCAGGAAGATCTGAGGGCCAAGTTAGCCATGCGAGGGCAAATTTTCATATGAAAACTGGAAACATTTCATCCAAACTGTCGCCAGCCATATCCTTGCAGATTATCTGGTTCCCGCCGAAGGTGCGTGGGACAATGAGGCCGCTTTCCGTCATGGTAGGGATGCACCAACCAAATCTTCACAAATCGTACAAATAAGGCACATTTATCCAACATCCAAGACTTCTGTCGTCTTTGATTTGAAAGCCGCGTCCGATTTTGCGAGTTGTGCATCCTGTGGCATTGCCATTCGCATAAGGATGTTCCGGATGAATTCGCTCCACATATCCAATCTCCATGTTCGGACAACGGAAACTGTGTTCATGCCTACGGTGATTTTTCACCCGAGCTCACCGCGAGCAATGATATTCGTCAGGGTTGCCCCCTTTTCATCTTTTTTTTCCACTTTGTCAATGAGATGACTACGGACATTGTCTTATCCTCATGTGAGAATAGTGATATTGATATTTGCTCAGACAAGAAACTGTCTGACCGAGAATGTGCGAACCACGATGTGCTACTGAGTGCAGACCCAAATGTGTCACAAGTATATCTGAACCGTCTGAATAGTGATGCAAGTATGCTTGATACACGGTTTGCACTTTCGAAATACAAAATGCTGTTGCAGAACTGGATTGGCTTGAAGCCGAACCATGCTGTTGCAGAGGAAGCATTGGGTGAAGTAGATAAATTTGGTTACTTGGATAGTCGGATTTCACCTGGTAGTCGTATATCGGACGAAGTATCCTCTCGGATACAAAAGGCTTGATTGGTATTTTGGGCGTCTGTAGCGACGGCGTGACACCCGAATATTCACCATAGGTCGATATGGTTCCGAAATATGACCAGTGAGAGTAGAATACGTGTGAATACTTTCGGTTTGAACATGGATACATGTATAGTATTTTTAGAATATATTGGGAGAATTTTTCAGTAACTCAGGGTTCAGGCGTACAGTACGATCCCCTAGGATTCAATATTTAGAAGGATAAATGGGTCTGAATAAACAAAGATGGTTGGGACATATTTTGCACAGATCGACTCCGTCGATGTAAACTATCCTCCAAGGTAGGCAATAGATTGACGATGGGTCGTGGTGATCAATCCATGGCATGGTGGTAGGTTGTGAAAACCCGAACTATCCAGAGTGGACTGAATTAAATCACCGGGTTGGAATCCACGAAGTCCCTCGACGTGATAGTTGGAGACTGGGTGATGTGGCTAAATGCTCCAGTTTGACATCATTATAGTCCAAATGTTACTGTTTCCTCTGGTCCTTCTAGCGCATGATCTTAGAATTCATCTTTCACTACTGTTTGACTCTATGAGGTAGCAAGCAAAGATTTTAGAACGCAGCTCATCAGATTAGCCCTTATAGGTCCAGTTAGATTACCGAGTTTGGGTCCGCAGCGCCCCCTCGAACAATAGCTGCAGACAACAGATGATATTGGCTCTGCTGCAGTAAAGTGTCCTTTCACTCGAAATCTTTCCTTTTCCATGAAGTTCTTCGATTTATTATTTTGTAGCCTATTTTCTACCACTTTTTATTCATTTCCCTTCGGTAGACGGTGTTGTGAGGAAACAATTAGAACTATAGCATCCTGGTACAAATTTAATGGGTGCAAAAGCTGAGACTGAAGTCCCTAAGGTCTACTATATGACAGAGGAACCAACAACCATGACTGAGAAACTCACAGTATCGTAGAAACAAAGATCCGAAAAGATCATGCGTTATCGAGCTGAGCGATAGTTAATTACAAGGTATCACGAAAATGATCGCCGGATATTGAATTTGAACCTGACGTTTTTGGTATGGCGAATGCTTTGTTTATCTGACATCCGTCACTAGTATTGAATTACTGTTTCTCTTTTGACAATCCAGATTACATATTCAGTTGTTTATTGAATAAAACCTTCATTCTGAGCACTCCGCGTTGGAATCCGAATGTTGCGATATCATTCCTAATGCCTAAGATTTTTTCAACAAACGATGGACTGGGTATTACACCCCGGAAGTTTCGATCTCGAATCGAAGTCTCCAGTGGCATCCAAGCAATCGATTCATTGCCTGGACATGTTCGCGTCTTGGATAGCATCGAATCATTCCAACTTGACAAACTCAGAACCCTGACTAACTATGTTTCTCTCAATGTGTGAATACATCCAAAGTGTGCAACGTATTAGTCCGCTGTATACATCGTCCCGAAACTGTACATCAAGCTGAAGAACGAGATTTTTGTGCGATGCATATTAGCCATGTGCAGAAAACAGTCTAATTAAAATCTGGATTAGTCTATGCTGAAGCTTAAATCTCTGGACAAAGGCTGCAATTTCAAACGGTAACGACAAGGAAAAATCAATGTCACAAGACTTCAGTCACAGATGATCCGTCAGCACACAACAAAACTTCTCGCTTGACCGACAAACCGCCTTTGAGCAAGCACTCTCTAAATGTGTCTCAGTTACAGTAGTGTACACCAGAAGACATTTACACTGCATCTACATCCAATCCGTCGGAATCGGAACGGGCAACCCACAGTTCAAATTCTATAATCGAGAACGCCGGCACTTCTGTGGTTGCCAATTCGGGCTCTAGCAAAGGTTTCCTTTGTGGATTCGGCAGACGCGCAAGCCCAATGTCCTGCATGTGACGCTGTCTGCAATGCGTGCGATCAGAGGGGTCTTAAAATAAAGGTTCCTTGGGATCTAAAAATGCTGCGTTGTCAGCCCGGATCCGTTTTTCACCAGTAAAGCTCGCCGCGGTAACCCATACTCTCTCATGGTGTAGCTGATGTTCTCATCAACAACATTTTACTGAAGGCCCTGATCGACACCGGCAATTCGGGAGGTTACATCACGACCTCTATTGGTCAGCAAATTCAACTGAACAGTTACAAAATCGCATGATAAAATCTCAGTGGCGAGCAGGCCCCTGATGAGTTTTACTCATGGTTACTGCTTACGCATGTGGCATCGGAATCATGGCAAAAAACGAAAAGAATGAGCAGGAGAAAGAAGCAATGTGCAAAATTCACCACACATGCAAGTTCTATTCTCCATATCCACGTCATCGGCCATTCATCGAGAACTATGAATCCTCTGTGACCCTCAGCATCATTATCATCATTATCATCGTTCAGCGCTAAACAGCAATGCAAGCCTCACTGACCGCTGTCTTTCCCCACAGTTACACGTTTCTATAAAAAGAGTGAATATCCAAGGGGAACAGGCAGTGGACCTACACTTGTGAGAAGAAATAAGACCGCTGCAGCCAACACACCAAACACAGTCTAACTATACAAACGCGCATTTGTCAATCATTCTGATTCGATAAAAAATGAAAACACGATCGCCACTGTTTGCGATTCACTGTCATATCCTTCAGTGTCTCCAGCCAGCCAGGTGGCGGGTTTTTCGGACCCCAACCACGAAGACCTGAGACACCTACTTTACCTAAGTTCGCTGTACATTTTCTCATTCCACGTTGCCACGTCATCTGTTGGCCTCCACATGGCTTCTTCCATTCATTGGGATGAACACAAAATAGGCCGCGACATGGTAGACGAGTACTCACCATACACAATACGTGACCCAACCAGCGCAGTCTACTAAGTTTCATACGATGAAACAAGGTACTCTGAGAACCAACACGTAGTATTAGATCCCTGACCTCTACATTACTCACTCGGTCACCCCATCCAATCCTAGCCATACTACGTAGACATCGGTGGTCGAAAACCTCTAGCCGACGAACATCTCCCACAAGCATACTCCATGGCTCGCAACCGTACAGCAGAACTGAGCGCACTGCGGCACAGTACACCCGACCTTTCAATTTCAAGAAAATATCGGACCAAAGCCACAAGTGCTTCAGTCCAGCGTAAGCTGCCCGAGCCTTGGATATACGCGTGTTTACCTCCACTCCCGAGCTACCATCGTTCGACACGGACTAACTAAGGTAGGCGAAACAGTCTGCAATCATTAGTTCCTCTCCGCTCAGCACTACTGCCGTCCAGTCCTGCAACAGCACTTAATACTTTGAAGGTGCAAAGCACATGCCAAACCGACCTACAGACCTCGAGAGTCCATCTGGTGCCCGTTGTGCATGGTCCGCAGGCTCGAAAAGGCACACGACGTCATCTGCGTAGTCAGGTTACATAGCTTTCCTCCATTTCCCAGTTTCACTTCTACATCCCGGAGACCTCCCAAAGCTTCTTCCATCAGCTCGTCCGTGACGAAGTTGAACAGGAATGGAAAGATGGGACACCCTTGTCGAACGCCATTAGTCGTTTCCAATAAACTTGACAATTCGCCGTATACCCTCACCTGACCATAGGTATGGGAGTACAATGCTCGCAACAGGTTCACGAACTTCGCTGGTATACCCCTCCGGTGGATAGCATCGAATAGTGCTGGTCGACCCATGGAGTCCAATGCACCTTTCAAGTCGAGAAAGACTACGATCGTAGGGCGGCGATGCGTGTCGCGCGTTTCCAGTAATTATCGGAGAGCGAATATCTGGTCGATGGAACCTCGACCTAGACGAAATCCGGCCTGCAATCCGCGGAGATTACTCTGGCGAATGGTTGTCAAACGATGCAACATTATCGAAGCTAACACCTTAGTAACTATCGGAATTAACCTAGACCCACGATGATTGCTACAGTCACTCCGTGTGCCCTTCTTGAAGATGGGTACAATCAGTGACTCACCCCACGACTACGGGATACGTTCCTCGTTCCTAATATCGTGAAGCAAGGAGGTAGAGGATTTCATCAGAGCTTCTCCACCCAGTTTGAAAAGAACTGGGGGAAGGTCGTCGGGACCGGCAGCTTTTCCCCTCTTCAGAAGCCGAATATTCGACTGCACTTCCACTTCCGTTGGGGGATCAAGTGACACCTCCCAGGGAGTCGCAGCTCCAGACGTCGGCCTAAATACGTTACCGTGCAGCCAGCTAAACTGGTCTTTGAAGCGCTCGGCCCAACGGTTCAGCTTTTGTTGTCTAACATGGACGAGCTCTCCATTTCTATCGCACACGACTTCACTAACCGAATTTTGCCGCCCACCACTGCCGCGTATAAGCTTAAACAGTCTCTGATTGTTACCTGAACTGGCCGCTTCCTCCATCTCTTCGACTACCTTAACCCACCAGTTTTCACGGCCATTCTTAAGGCTTATCGTCGACTGACGTTGCAACTGTCGACATACCTTATTCACTTCTTTGCAGTCAGGGAGTTGGCGTTTTTGCTCCGTTAGGCTCAGCGACCCTTGTGAGGTCCACTGTCTTTGACGGAGGCTGGACCTAGGACCACAGGTGAAATCTGCGGCCAAAGAAATTGCCTGCTTGATTTGATCCCACTGTTCGTCTACATTGCTGCTCGTCTCAGTTCATAGTTCCTCGGGTAGTTTCTACTCATAACTGGTGTGAACAGCCGAGTCACACAGACGTTCGACGGCCAATCGATGGCCATTCAGCTGCAGCAAAAATCGCATTAAAACTAACACACAGTCCAATTCGACGTGTGGTCAAGCAAGACCTGTAGTTCTGGACAGGACCGCGCCAATGGTAGCTTACTGCAATATGGTCGATCTGACTCACCACCTGCCGAGTTAGAGAGCCATGTCACTGTGCGCCATGACCTGTGTCGGGAATTCATACTAGACAGGAACAAATGATTGTCTGCACAAAACCGGAGAAGTTTGTCCTACTTATCTGTTCGCTCAGCAGGCAAGGCGCACCGCCATTTAAACAGGATTTCGATGCACTCAGTGTTGCAATGCAATATAGAAGTATTTGTAGGCGAGTATCACATGGGGTTTGATGGACGGATACTGCTAGGGAGTCCAGCTGCTAAGCAGAAGAACGATTAAGGTTTTCGACTAAAGCCTGATTGCAAGGCAGCGGAGTATAGCTGAGTGGAAGCCCATCTACTTGGATCGATTATTCTACCACTCGTTTTTCCGACTGTGCTGCTAACTCAGATTAACTCCCGACTGGGAGGACCAGGAGGCTACTTCGTCAGGCCTCTACCCATTGACCTTCCAGGTATGATTGGATCTTCGGCTTGAGATAAGCCATCCCGTGTAACTCGCTGGGTCATGTAGGCACGCAGGCCGTCACACCACGTCAAGGTGCCGTCTCGTTGTGACATGAGGAGAGCTCCAGTAAGTGAGTGCATTCAAGTAAGATGAATAGACAACGATGCCTCCATCGGTTGCTACTGACAAACACACAACCTGAACTTGACACAAATGACCGGCGATTAAGATTCAGTCTAACAACGCTCGCTCGGCTCGCACTCTCAGAGGGCTTGAAACCGGATTACCTGAAACGCGAATAGAGCGAGAGAAAGTATTACCCAGGTGGAATTCTCTATACGCGTCTGGGACGGGCAGTAAAGACGTTTCAAAACTTCCAAGAGTCCCATTCAGGCAGCTTATTGTTCCATCTGGTTGAGCTTCGGATAATGGAAGTAGTCAAATGAAATGAACGGGTAAGCTTAAGTAGTGCCTTTAAATGATTTCCTGTCCCGCCATTAATACTGCCATCAACTAAATCTACCGATCCGCAATTTTTCGCGACACTGTTTAGTCCCTATTTCGAGAGGACGAAGGTTTGTTAGTTCCTTTGCAGGTTTGATGGAATTACTTGGGCAAGCGATACTTCGCGGCTGTCCACACCGCAGGTCTTTTTGCGAATCCCAGCCGGAACCTTTGATTCACAAGTCTCACCCACAAACCGGTGGGGCGTTAACCCAGTATCACAGCTCTGAGAAATGGGCTGTGATCCATATTACTCTGCACGACGGTCGATGCGGTAAGGAAATCAGTGTTTGTACTATTCATGAACGTTTGTGAATCGCTGCTGCCACGGAATCCAAGCGATAAGCAAGAAGACGATTCGGACTCTCAATTAGAGGCTTTAGTTCTAACGAGAACTTGTTTCCAAGGCAAGCAGAGAATGGCTGATTGGGAGTTAATTTACTTGAATCAATTATTCTTACATTCCATTTTCCGACTGAGTTGTCAGCTCAAATCAACTCACAACCCGAGGACCATGAGTTTACTTCGTGAGGCCTCTACCCATTGACTTTTCGGGCAAGATTGGATCTTCGGCTTGATATGAACCATTCTGCGTGGCTGTTTTTGTCTTGGGGGCACACTGCGCGACAACCAGATCCTGAAAGAACGATCTACAACTGGAGAAGCCATGGTTGCTTCAGTTGAAAGAGCTCTCATGAGAACTCTGAAAACCATCAGGGCAGGACAATCACCTGGAATAGGCTATCTGAGGAAGCAGCCTCAGTCATCAAGTTAGCGCATTCTAAGGCCCGTCTGGATAAGGCATGAGCAGAGGTGTTACCCAAATCTCATCTACCTTCGGACTTCATCCATTCACCTCCTGTTTATCCGTCATCGCATCTAAACTACTTTCATTACCACTATTTGTAGGCGATTGGGAAAGAAAACTGTTCCCGTTGACTTATTCTGACGGGTGTCCGCGCTGTGTTGGCTTTCAATCTTTAGCTTGTGGTTCGTTGTCGATTCCAAAATCGATGTCAAATTTGTCCTCAGAAATCAGACAGCGTAAATCTATATATCGGACGTCCTTGCGGCAACAGCACGGCGGGATACTAAAGCTCAGCTGCCCAGGAATCCGGACTCTCCGCACCAACCACAAAGGCTGTGGTCCGACTTGAATGGCTCCAGACCGCTAACAGAGGACGAACAGGCAATGCCACCTCATATGGTCATGGCGTTCGGGCCGCTTCATTTCATCATCAACGAAGAAAGCCTACGTGACCATTTAGTGCTACTATGGAAGCCAAAAATATAATATTCACACAGGACAGCGCTTTTTGATGGAGTTCAGGTGTGACTTCAGTTCAGTTTGCACAGGACAGTAGGGACCTCAATGGTCGATCAAGCACCAACAGTTCCTTCGACGCTATGCGCAACAGTCAACATCCACCACCGCCAGTTTTATTTTTAGTCCCAATTTGGTTTGCCGCAGAAGTCCAGTATCCGCTAAAATAAAAAAGGAATAGAAACTCATTCACACCCTTGAGGTGAGAGAACATCCATTGTTTGCGCTCCATTAATTCATAAGATCACAATGACATCACTCGATCTGCTTCGTAACACCTCATGTACTAGCTCTCTAATACCGGGAATAATTCGCACCTCAGTTTATCTGATATTTTAAAGGCATTGGTGCCTTCAGAACTTACTACTTTTGATGACGGCTGATTCCGAGCTCCGACCACCCCTTTGCAGAAATTTTGTACGCACATTTAACCTAGAGCGGACCTGCCACAGGTTTGCACTACTGCTTTACATTCTATCCACAGTAGCTGGCCTGAACGTGTCGTCAGGTTCTGCTCCTGTTAAACCAATCATTATCTAAAAAGTTTGATCATATCATTCCTGAACCTACGCACTTCCATCTAGGACATGTTTAGGCCTTTCAGCCTTCTAATGTAGCACTTACCTCTTTGTCCCTCAACCATTCTAGTGGTTAGCCGTTGAACGCTCTCGAGACAAGCCACGTCCAATTTAAGGGATGGTGTCCATGCCTGTACGCAGTACCCTAAATGTGGCCCGATTAGCACCTTTCGCAGAGAGATGAACACCTCCGGGCTCCCATAAGATACTGAAGAGTTCTCCCTTTGCTTCCCGGGCAGCAGCTCGCATTGTTCAGCCCACTTGCATCCTGCGGTCATGACTATCCCCAGGTCCCTAGTCTGGTGAACCGCAACAAATGACAACTCACCATTTTCGCCTACCACAGTCATTCCCTCTGGGGCACTAGTTAGAAAGTGACTTTTACCTTCGATTAGAGGCATATTCCACTCTCTAGTTCAATCAAGCACTCTGTCTCTTCCCAGCCCCCCACGATTACTTGGTCCCACGACCTCCACGTCATCCGCCAATCTGAAGCATGGCGGTTCTAACTACGGCGAGGTCGCTTGTGTAAAGAAGCGATAGTAGCAGTCCAAGAACTGTCCCTTAGGGCAAACCCACTTAATGCCCCAAATTGCTCTGAACTTTTGTTTTCCATTCTAACGCACAAGGATCTATCCGTCAGGAAATCCGAGACTCAATTTAATATGAAGCCTCCGATTCCGAAAATCAGGATCTTTAGCGTCAGCAGCGTATGATCTACTAAATCAAACGCCTTGCTGAAATCCAAGTACAATAAATACAGAACTTCCATCTCATCGAGTCTCGCCGTTATCTCTTCTAAGAAACTTAGCAGGTTCGAGAGACACGATCTCTCCTCGGTGAATCTATGCTACGGTCTACACGAAGTAAGTATTTCTTCAGGTACTTACTCACGAGTTCCCCCGCCAGTCTCTCGAAACACTTGCAAAGGATACACGTGAGGCTAACCGGTCGATAGTTTTCTATCTCCTTGGGCGTACCTCCAATGTGAGCAGCTACCACAGCTGCTAACCTCCACTCCGATGGTAGCCTACCCTGGTTCATAGAGGCTGGAAAATATTACGTAGAGCTCCACTCAGTATAGTGGCTAACCGAGTGAATGCTGTTCGGCCCTTCGCATCTGTTCGGGTTTACCTCTTTTAATATTCCTTGTGTCCCCAACTGGCACTTCCAGTAGGGTGATCCTGGTTGCAGCAAATGGGTAATCAGTCGCTACCTGCTGACCCCATCCAACCGGTCCACATTTCCAAAGTATCTACTGGGGACGTTGGCTTTACTACCGTCTTCATATACCTCCACTCCATGGCTCGAGGTTAGCGTCCCTATACCGGTTCTAATTCCCCCCTTTGATTACGCATACCGGTAGTACCTTTTGGGGTTCTTTTTATCCTTCTGCTAATATTAACTCAAAACTTGCCTCTCTTTGACTTTTACCGACTGGTTCCTATACTTTGGGCACCACCTCTAACTGTAATCTGTTTGCGAGGGCGTGTTTTCCCCTGCTCCTGCCCTTATTCCTTAGTGATGATAACTCCAGGGTCCACTATTGTGGTTTATTCTTTTTGTTTTTCCCCTCGAGTTGGAGAAGTTCGCCATGAAGCCCATGTAGGTATTTCTTAAACATTTGCCACGTCACTTCCGTCTCTACATTGCCGTCGTCAGTAACCCATTCTAGTAGGTCTCTGCTGGCCTTCAGCCTCTCTTATCGAATTGCCCGAAATCCCAGCGTGATTTTTAAGAGACATTTTCCTGCCCAAGTCGGAAGATGGAGGTAACCATTGCATAATCATTCCGAATCCGCAATTGATACCATTCTGAGAAACTGTCATGAGCACATTATCCCGCATCAACACTCGTGCAGCCGAATCCAATACGGTAGCGAAGAATCTGCGCGGCACAGAAAATGTAATATGCAGGCGGCATAGTGGTGGAGTACACATGCACCAGAATGTTAAATGAATGGTACGACAAGAAAACTAGTGAGCGAAGTTCCAGTAACCCGGTCGGTCAGTATAAACACTTGCATAGCCACATTTGTGGCCGCTCACAACCTACGCGTAGAAATTAGGCGGTCTACAGGCCACACCCCAGAAGAAAAAACCAAAACTCCAAAACGGTAGACGCACAATGAAAGAGGATCAGTTGCAGTTCTAATTAGACTACTGAACTATACGGCGATATACCTGGTCGTCCAAATTCTTGCGCCTGATGCTTGACGAAATCCTTATGCAGAGATATGGAAGTCTCAATTCTTCCCGATATCGCAGACTACCGTCTGAAAAGCTCTTCTTTGGCTTTGTTTGCAGCTGCATCTTGCTGTCAGCCCACTTTAAATCAGACAAAGCCTAGATTCAAAGGTTTTCCAGTCAGATTACCGCTTCTAGCGTGGAAAACCATCCTCGTGGACTATTGAAATGCCTCCTGCGCACCTGGAAAGCGTGCGGCTTTTTCCTGCGTTAAGCAGTAAGTCACATGTTTCGTCCAGTTTAACGCGGAGAGGTTACCCTTGCCTAAAATCCCCCGTTTAGAGGACTCAACTATCTTCAAGTTCTGCCCGAAGAAGCTCTCTGGAGGTTGCTGTGTCGTAGGTGAATCACTTACGGATTGCAAAGTCAACACTGGCCTAAGTACCGAGCCCTGGAGCTGTCCACTGGTAACCGCATTCGACTTAGACGTAGACTCCCCGACTTGGACATAAATTTCCATTTAAAAATTCACTTTCTCTTTCCAGCATCCTACCACTTACTCCGAGGCTTTGCAACTCCAGTAATGGACGCGATGATTTGTCGAGTCAAACGCCTTAGTGAAGCCCAGACAACGTACTTCTATCGACATAACTTCTAGTCTGCGAGCCACTTCGTCTAAGAACCACAAGAGATCTTCAGGTCAGAATGTGTGCTTCAGAAATCCATGTTGAGCGGAGCATTGCGTAGAAAGCTACATCAGGTACAGATACACATGATCCCCCATGATTCCAACACTTCGCAGAAAACTCTCGTCAGGTTTACTGGTCTGTAATTCCCTACTTCCGAACATGAGCCTTCTTGTGTACCGCGGCCACCGCTGCCGTTTTCCGGTCCTGATGCAAACAGCCCTCTTGTAGAGGTATCCTGTACAGATTGCAAATCGGCCTTGTCAAAGGGGCTAAAGAGGAGTCCTGGAAAAGCCGGGTGGATCTCATCTAGGCTAGCCGAGATACTAGGTTTGGACTAAACGCATCATTTATTACGTGCAAGTCTATAGACAATCTAACTCTTTTTGGCGGCTCTCGTCAACCATACATACGCTACCAAAATAGTCACTTAGTCTTTCGCCTTGCGACAGTCATCCACTGCAACAGGACCTCTATCCGGTGTTGGTGGGCCGGCCTCTTCCGTGAGGGATTCTGTTGACTGGACTTAGGCAAAATATGTCTTGGACTGCTGCGTAGCGCTATTGGGTAGCCTTGCCTCCTGGTTATTCTTGACCTTTTGCACTGACATTTTAACTTCTTTTCTGTGCCCAGAAGACAGAGCCTATATCTGGCTGGTTCCGGGGCCCTTTACAGGAACTAGCGCCGGTCTTGAGGTTTTGCAGCCCAGTGTATTCCTGCCTTCCAATGCATTGTACTGACTTATGATCGTAGCCCCTTTAGCGATGCAAATACACCTTGAAGGATGGAAAGTGACTCCCTCATTATTCATCGCAGAGCCATCATTGTGGTTGTATTAGTGTCCCATGGCTGCTCTGACAATAAAGCAAGAAGGTTACATCTGTCCGTTTTTCTGGAGCTTCTAACCAAGTCAAGCGCATCATTTGGAAGCAAAACACGGGGCAAACTTTACGATCGCCCTTTCTCAACAGAAGATCGAGCAGCAACTGTCCTATGCGACTCTCTTGTTTTGCCTTCCGCGAGTTCCAGTAGGGATGGTGTACATCCAGTCCTACATCCTGTGTTTCCCTTCCCATGTTGGTGCATGGCGTTTCCAGGCAACCGCCTTGCCAGTTCTTCCTTAAACAAGTTGAAATCCCTACTATCGGTATCTCGGCAGGAGTGGCTACTGTGACTGTCAAAGTCTGAAGGAGTTGACTGTCTTCCTCATTGCTTGAACTTGTGTAGTCATACATTCAGACCAAGTGGACCATCCTTTTCTTTGGTATTGCAGGTGACACGGTGCATAGCTGAACACTGCTGGTTCACAGTGTAACTCCCGGTTCGAAGCTATTTATAGATTCTCCAACATGCAAATTGATCCTTCCTGTCCTACCTACGTCATGCGAACCTCCCTCATTTTTCTCGGGACATATGGCCATCGTCGGCTAACCAATATTCCGTAACTGCGATGAGCGACGCTTGATGAGCATCAGAGAGCACACATAGCTGCTCTTGTCAATTGCGTATACTGCATTCGTTCACCTACATTATCACCTCCTAGGCTCCTCGCCACGCGGTAGCCCCACAACCTGACTCGGTGACGCGTGCTGCCGCCGTATCTACGGGACTCAAGCCCCTATATACCCCAAGTAAATTCTTACGTTGAATCGTGCATCGGGATTAGTACTCAAGCAGAGACTACGCATTTCGGCATTGGATTTTCACATACAGTAGTGTCACGTGGCACCAGAACTACGTTTTATCCACGTCTCCCTTTCAAGACACATCTAAATATGTACTTGCCTCACCGCTATTGGTACTGTTATTCAGGTGTGCATCTGGAAATTGCTGCGCTGCCTCTTCTGCTACTTTCTAACCCATGCTTTGGTTTCCAACATAAACTTGGAAACATACTTTTGTTCAGCAGTTAGGAATGATGAGTTTGTGGAACCTTTAGAAATCGCGCTGCTTGAAGGCGCGGCTTGGTTCCAAGGAACCCTCTTCTCTCTATGGGGGATAGATCTCTATTTTTGCGGTTATAAGGGCCCGAGCACTTTATTACTGCCGATTAGTGGCCATTGGGACGTGTGACAAAACCCTGGTAAATGCCCACCGCCTCACCCAATAGGTGGTCCTGATGGCAACATTCCGTGACTCTACCGACAGCGGCCTTGTTGTTACTGGTCCAGCAAACTGCTTTGGTTGCTCTCGTAATTTATTCTTGTGGACCCTTTGTAATGTTGCGCTGGGGTTCAGCCCTACAATTATCAGGACGTCCCTTATTGTTCTACGGTAGAGTTCCTTAATAGCCGTGAATTAGTTCATAACCCGTTGCGCGTCATCAATCATCGGTAAGTCACGTCTCCTGCCGGTACTTAGTTTCCCCGTAGATCCAAAATTCTTTAACTTGCTCCTCCATTTTAGGCTTCAGATCCTGAAAAGGAGCTTTTTAACCTATTCAAGTTTTATTTTTCTTCTCGATTTGCGTATTTACCTGCTTCTTTATGGCTTCAATCCCTCCTCTCCGTACCAGCACGGTGGCTATGGCTTTTGAGACTGCAATACCACTTCTTGCTTTTGTCCTTTGGACCCCTTGGCTCTCTTGTCTCGATCTTGGCACTTTATGGCCTCGCGAAATCCACACAATGCATGATACTCTCAGACCTATCTCACGCTGCCATTGTGTTTTCCGGGGCGTTGCCAGATTACTCGGACTATTTTCTGCGTACGCGAGTACCTTCCCTCGATGTGTTTTCTCCACAGATTATTCGCACGTATGACAGAACCATTGCCGACAACAATTTCGAGCGTAGACTGAGTAATGCTAGTTTTGTAGCCCTTGGCAACCGCGCTTGTAATCTTTTGCCATCTTACTTACACAAGTCGCTAGTACCATGTTCATTTCAAACTGCAAGCGACAATAAAAAGAATAATAATATCTAGGCTAAGACTTCCAAAAACACTTTATTGAGGCGGCACTTCAGAGGCGCTTCCGCAGATATTTGCCTTTTTGTCTCAACGTGTATTTAGCAGATTAGAAAGTCACACTCACTGGATTTTGCGGAAGAACAACGAAATCCGTATTTTTGACAAAGCAACGAAGATAAAAGCAAGTTTTCTCCTGTCGCCGATTCGCTTTGCACAGAATAAGGGTGACTGCAATGGTCAAACGAGCGCCCAGATTGGTGTATTGTCACCGTACTTTCCTGGCCCAAATTAAAGTTCTTTGTTTTCTGATGTGAGGCATCACATGACCTTGACGAACTCATGCATAGCCGGAGTCAGGAGCCTGTTTTATACAGGATGCCAGCATAGCTGGTTTCTAATCATTCGTTATGAGCGCTTTCAGGATGCTGATGACGGACTTACTGACCTGTTATTATTAGCCGTTGGCCTAGAAACTGCCCTGTGAATTGCCACGTCCACAGTCATTTTTCAGACCACGAAAGTTCTCCCAGTCTGGATGACGATCTCGGGGGCTTGCCTGCCTACTCGCAATGGATATCGGCAATAGGCTGGAAAAACACTAGTGAATGCCCTGTGGTTCTGCCGATTTGTGCCCGTTTAGTGCTTGTAAAAGCTGCAGGATTTGTCCTCATTTAAATTTGCCAGGTCTAGTTTAGGTAACTTCCCGACCCACCAGAAATTCTCGGAAACCTCTAATTGAGCTGTTGAAGAACGAGTGAATAGTTGTGGCCCCATCTTTATTGGTATCAGCAAAAGTATGATCACTCCTCCAAAGTTTCCAAGTACTAGCGCATAGTCGATTCAGATTGCCTATATGCACATAACTTCTCAGAACTTGTCTCTGCATCCCAGAAAACTTTCTTTGTTTGCGAAACCTAGCGTCTCGTTGCATCGCCTGGACGATTTTCCTGACCATCTCATGAGGCCCAGCTACCAAAATACTTGGGAGTGTCTCAGTGAAACCCTACCTCCCTCGGGGATTTAATCGCACTTTCTCTCTCATGCTTCCAACTGGAGGGAGGCGCCTGTTCCTCAGCGCTGGGGGGGGTGAGAAAGGCATCACTTTAGTGCGATGCAACACTCGGTATCACATTCCCTTGTCATTTACTGATAGAACTGGGCTTTCTGAGTCCAGCACATGTATCCTTTGCACTTGTCAAAACCTGTTCTCTAATGAGGGTAAGGTTTCTGACAAGTCTGGCGCTTGTTACACCATGACTCGCAACCATTGTCACTTACAATATATTGGATAGATGGATAGACAATGCATATATCTCGGCATGCCAGGGGCATGCTTGGGTCAAGATCAAATTTGTACGTACATGAAGATGTGGTGTCTTTGCTCTCATGATCGGAACCTCCAATGTGTCAGGCTAAGCACGAGTTTTCTAGCTTTTAAATCAAAGCAAAATAATGCCTCCCTAAGACCTTCTGGAGCTGATTATTGGTTGTGCACTGCTAGTCAATCCGTGTTTAAATGTACGGACGCTGCACACTGCCAGCACAAAACGTGGCTGCTTAGCAATGGAGGATGTTGCCATATGGTCGGGTTCCTCAAAAATCAAGAGGCGTATATGGTGGAGATGAAGATCAATATGGATGTGATTACGGAACGGAGGTGAGTCAAAACCACATTGGATATCATGTGGGATGGATGGAGGGTGGCAATTAACGACATATAACAATCAATTTAATGCCTAAGATGAAACAGCGGGAAGCCTTCACTGTTGCATCAAACTGTTTAGGGGTAGAAATTATATGAGGAATTGTGGGCGGAGAGACAGTGGAAGTCACAAGAATGGTCACTGGACTCATGCGGCTGGGAGCGAAATAAGATGCATAGTTTGAAGAAACAATCAGTCCTTAAATACACTTGTCATGAATGACCTGCGTGTCAACAGTGTTTGATATCAGAGATTCTAGTGTTTCCTGGCCGTAAGGGTCTGGATGTTTGGGGTTTTGCGCGGCATTTCCGTGTTAGCAACAGTATTTTGGCGAGTCGTAATGGTTCTTCAGGAATGAGGTAGCCGGGGCGATAATTGGTGTGGCTCGATTTGTCTTAGAGTTACGCAGCCGGGTAATGGAGTGCCAGATTCAGATAACAGCGTCCTATTAGCGATAGGCAACCAGCACAAAGGATAAGGAGCTTTTGGCAAGAGTTTGCGGTGCATCTGTGGTCAGTTGCGAGCCAGAAGAAGAATAAGAGAGAGAAGGCAGCCTGGAGTTTGTTCAGCTGGCATAAAGTGAGTAAAAACATGCGTATAGCGGTAACAGTTAATTTCTTACGACGATCACAGGGCCCAGACAACTGTCTTGAAACGCTTTTACCTAGAATTTATTCTACTAGCACGGGGCAGACAGCATTCATGTTTCTAGTTATCACGGGGTCTAACGTCGATTGTCACCACTCACCTCTAAATCGAGTTTTTATTTAAAGTGCCAAATCAGGCCATGAATAGAGATCCGTGCAAAGAACTCGTCACCGGTGGCGCTTTAAGTGAACTTCTGCCTAACCGGCTGACCACTTAAAGGCAAAAGTCTCCCAACTGAGCTCATCGTGACGAACTGTTCAATAAATTCTGTGGCAGTATTGTTAGAGTAGGGCCCTTCGTGTTACATGTTTTGGGGCCTTGAAAATTCAAATGATAACCACAGGAATCCTAACTAGGCGAACACAGCAAGAGATGACCGGTACCTTTCGGGTAGCTAGAGCATTTAGAGAATACCACTGCATACATTACAAGCGCACGAGCAGCAAGACTCCGTCCCTTCGTCGGCCGTCAACTCCATCTAGAAAAACTGCGGATCGATTATTTTTCAACCGCTTCTTGGTGACAGCTAAAATCTTCGTGATTCCTTGCCACCAATTAGCCCCACTTACTTTCCAGACGGTAAACAGTAGTATACTAAAACTTGGTAATTTTTTCATGTGGATTAACGCCTTTGAGACTTTCGCGAGCAGCCTTTCATATCGAGAAGTTTCCCGGGGGACGCATGCATTTTTTGGTACATCAGGCACTTCGAATGTGAGTTCTTTAGCTGGGTCCGACAAGCCAATCTCATCAAGTAGCATGCTGTTGGCGAGCAGCCCATGGCCCTCAATCTCATTCTAACCCATGTTCGGTTCTTGGAAAAGGACGCGGGCACTCTAGTCCTGGGAGCGGAACTCGGGCGTGTGAGCGCCAGTACGACCCCCATATACCCTACTGCTAGCAACTATTCCTTCTGATTTTGAGCCTCTCGTGTGAGTGCATCAACTTCTTTAAGTCCCGTTGCCTGGATATTTCCATGCCCAAGTTTTCAACATCCTCAGTAAACTCTGCTAGTTGCCACTCCAGTGTTGGGACTGGATTCACTACGAGTCCGTGAGGCCTTATCTTCATCCTTTAGTGGAGTTTGAACGGAAGGCTTTAGTTCACCTGATGGCTTAGTTCGTCTTCCTGGATCACCCCAGCGCTGGGGTTCTGGAATACTGATCCAGTGTAACAGGCCATACTCCACCTGTTCTGCTTGCACTGACCGCTGTTCCGCAGTATTTGCTATGCTGCCTCTGGGATTGTACGCTGTTCATGACGCTAGTCCTCTCAGCAGATCCCTGTTGTCGATGCAGTCAAGCATCACTATGGAGGATAGAGGTTGTTGCTAAAGGCAATTTTCCCTGTAGCAGTCAGGTGTGAAGAAGTGGTTTGATGATATACCCTCCAGCTGGGCATGCAACTTGTCCAGGTCCAGTGCAGTAGGTACCGCTGAAAGAAACAAAAGAATATCCCGTCTCGTTATGACGACTAGAGATATTACGGCCCCCAAGGGTTTGCAGTTAAGAAGGGGGAATCAGAAAGAAAATGGAGGGCCCACCTAGATTTCCTCTTTTACTGCCTTAGCTCTGGACTTATTGCGTCCCGGTTGCTGTCCAATTCTTGTTATGATAGAACTCCGTCTGCGACGTCACCAAATCCTCAGGAAGTCGGCTGCATATATTTTCGAACCCGTTACTGAAGAAGTACGACTTAACCGGCAACCACGTTCGTGCCCTCGCAGGCCTTATGTAATGAGTAAATGTGCGACACCCCACGTCCCACTAAGAGGGTCATCTGGGCTAAAAATCGACAAGACCTTTACATTCCTAAAGGTAGTCATCAGTCCCACTTCTGTACAACGAGAAGAGCTCTAGGTCGCGGAGTCGTTGATCGAAAGATTTTTGGCCCTGCGTCTCAACCGTTATCGTCGCCGAACACTGCACCTGTCCCAGGCAAACGACGTCGGTTTTTGGGAGGAAACCGAGCCTGTAGGCAATATTTAAGGTGGGAAAAAGTTGGCTTCAAATTAAGCAGCTCGTTTTTGGCTTTTGGGCGACTGCGACACACTGATCTATTTTAAGTCTAAAGTGACAATTGTCCTCAAGTCCTTCATCCTGATAAACTCGTTCACAGCAGACAGTTCCCTGGTCATATGGAGCATTCCTAATGTTAAGATTTCAGTGCTAAAACCTTTCCCTGGGAGTGACCACAAGACGGTCACGAGTAGCTTCCATCTACTAAACAAACCTTCCTCACCTATATGTACCCACCATGCTGTCTCTTCCTATATTTCGACTCGCTGGAACAAAATCCCTGAGGCTCTGCGAACCCTTGATTGGTCCAGCTTCCTTTTGTCGCCTGACCCGCAGAGAGCGGCGGACGAATTTTGCGCAAAATTTCTTTTTGCTAATAATCGTCTGTCCACTCCGACCATTCAACATAAACCAAAAAAGCCCAGTAAGGTTTGTCAGCTCTAGACGAAACTTTTGAAGGCTCAAAAAACTTCAACAAAACGGGAGACTTCCCGCTCTTAATGCAAGTCAACCGCTTGCAACAAGAATTACTTATTGAGTCCAAACTAATGTTCAAATGGCGGGAAATGCTGACTCTTGGACTTCATAACCCAGTTCGGAAGACTTTCCACATTTTCAAAGCTCGCTAGCAGCCAAAATCTTCAACTATTCCGAACTTCGTCACATTTAATGGCTTTCGCATCGAGTCCCCTGTAGATATCACAGAAGCCTTCGATGCATATTCCTCCTCTACTCTCATTGATGACAATCGGACACACTCTGAAATCCACCCCATGGTAACTTCGGTGTGATTACCCTCCATCTCCTTCGACGTTGCTGGCATCATCAATGTGATGAAATATGCCAGGCCATCCCACAGGCCTGGCCATGATGGCATCCCACCAGTCCTATTTCGCACTGCTGGTCAAGATCTTCCACTGCTCCTTCTAAATCTCTTCTCGTTCTCCATGTCCGGCGCTACGTTTCCGTCACAATGGGAAACATCCATTATTGTTCCACATCACAAAAAGGGTTTCATGCATGAACCTGAAAACTTTCGCCCCATTAACCACACTCCAGTCCTATCCAGGCCTATGGAAAAGATTGTTAAAGAACAACTGGTTAATTTTCTTACCACTCACAACCTCATCAACCCCTCCCAACACGGCTTCCTGAGGGGCCGATCCTGTCTCACCTGTCAGTTTGACTTCTTGAACTTGGTCACCCAAAGTGCTGATTCTCACCGGTCGATGCTCATAATCTTTTTAGACATGTCAAAAGCCTTTGACCGCGTTTCCCACTCCCGACTTTTGGCCAGAATTAGGACTTATGGAATAAGAAATCCCCTCTTATCTTGGCTATCATCCTACCTCTCCGATCGCTCTCAGGTAGTCAACATTAACGGTTTTTTCCCCAGCCCTCTGTTATTACCAGTAGGGCCATTCAGGGGAGCGTCCTAGGACCCCTTTTTCTTGCTATGCATTAATGATATCTTTAAAGTTATTCGTCATGGCACACCATTCCTGTTTGCCGATGATAGTAAAATAGTCTACTCTTTTGAGGCTGCTTCATTTAGCTCCACTCTTGCGTTTATCAATGAAGACCTAGAGTCTCTTGATAACTGGTGTTCCAAGTGGCTTATGAAGTTCTTCGCTGACAAAAACTCTCTGATAACATAAATGACATATTCCTCAGGGCGCTCTGTCTATAAACGGCATGCCAATTCTTGTATCACACACAGTTAAGGACTTGGGGTTACAATACTCCTGCTCTTTCAACTTCCACAAGCAGGTTCACCATCAGGTCTCTGTAGCTAAGAGAACCGCCACAATGATCTTAAGGGCATTCCGCACTCAAGACTGCAGAATTATCACCTTCAAGTCCCATGCTCGGCCCCATCTCGAGTACTGCCCGATTATTTTTACGCATATGCCTAAAGTCGATCGAATTGCAATCGAGAATGTGCAGCGCGCATTCACTAGAAATCTCCCAGGTCTTACATCCAGCTTAGACTACAGGGCCAGATGCAAGCTGCTTGAACTTGAACCACTGTGGCTTCGTCGAGGCGAATCAAACCTTGCAATTCTCTTAAATCTTTGTCATAATGATGTCCACTCCACCACAAACGTCACACGCGACGCTGGTAGTCCCCCTTATCCACTTCGTAGTGGATACTGCTTGTTAAGAATACCCCTGACTCGACTGTCGATCGGGGCTAAATTATTTACAGTTGCCTACCCTAAACTGGAACAAACTCCCAAGTTCCCCGCGGTCGTGCCCAAATTTAGCTCAGTTCAAAGCCCAGCTGGCAAGTTACTGGATGTCCAGTTCTTAATTAATCTGACACGAGCTTACATTGGACTAGACGAGGCTTACAAACATGGGTTAGAATTCAAGTTCCGAATCTTTGCTGCGATCATCATCTGGGTTTCGGCTTCACCTCTAACTTCCTCACTTTATCACACGTCCACGCTAATGCACTTTTTGACCTCCCTTATAGTGATGCATCCTCTTCACCGTTGGCTTGCGCAACTAACTCTCGAAATTCTCCCAATATGGGCGGACGAAAATATCAACGTACCTATTGTTGGATCCGAGCTCCCATCACATTTTGTGATTTTAAACACCAGCCTGTGTACTTCTCGCTCTTCGTGCCATCTTATCCTCTTTACTGGCTTGGAAGGGCTGAATAGGACGCTCTTGGTAGCCCCTAACCTTCAACTACGACTAAAGCTGCTACCATAGCTCACTCTAGTTACCACATTTTACGGAATAGATGCACCATGTTGCAGGTGTTTTGTCACCATCCAATAATCACCATAACGCCAAGTTGGCACCCAAGCCGGACTACTTTTCTCTTGCGTTTTAGATCTCGCATCCGCAGCAGACGCGCTGTCAACGCTTTCGTCCTCGTAATGGTGATTCCAAATCTGCCACCCTACCATTCCTGTTAGCAACCTGTTAGCTAGGGCTGGCGCTCGAGTTCTAGCCCGGTCAACGGTAACTACGCGGATTATCGCACTGGGTATCTGAACTCGCATTTTTGCGTTCGAGCAAAACCGCGATAGTTGCTGTTTCCGGAACGGCTTGCGCACCTCATATTCCCCGCCCGTGCTGCTGACTAAGGTCAAAATATGCGACAACGTAAATGACAGCATAGAATGCTTTCATGGCTGGTGTATTCAAGTAGTGTTCATACACAATTTCTCTTATCTGACGCGTCTCTCGATACAGCTTACCGCCATCCGTACGTAGATATAATCACTATCCTTGGAGTTCCATATCGAAAGCTTCACAAAGTTCCTCCAGGTACTTTGAGACAGTCATTTTCTGCTCTCAGCATTTTTTGGTCATTTGTTGTCAAATTCGTGTCTCATCCAATTTGCCTGACGTTCCGCCTGGTTTCCACCACATCCGTCCAATTACCGCATTACCACTGCTTGCCGTCCCTTCAGCTTCACGGTTCCGTTTATTACGTAACGCTATCGACGTTTGATGTCTCTAGCCATATATCGATATTCAGCGTTTGGCTCCGTCCATATTGTGCGCCAGCAATGAGCACATTTAGTGCACTTAAACACGAAATGACTCGTAGTCCGCTGCTTGTAAACATTCCCAAGCAACTCTTTTTGAGCTTAAAAATTAAGTTTTCTATTTTTTGCTTTTTTCTGGCATACTGGTACTTTCCGCATTGCTTCGAAGTATCTCATTTCACTTTCAGGCGAACTTATGCAATAACTCAACATTGCTCCCATCACCTTATCCCATTCGACTTCCAACATCTATATTTCCTGTGAATCATCGTTGTAAAAATCTGATCTTGCCTTGTGCACGAATTACGCCAATCAGGAAATATACAGTATTATTATTATTATTTCTGGAATAGGCGGTCCGCCGTCCGAAATCGACGCTAATGCAAGTCGTTGAAACAATTTTTCATCGCGTTAGTGTGCCTATGGACTATTGGAGTTAGGTTGTTGTTGGCTCTGACGTCCATCGATCATCGTTTTTAGGGGAAACCTTTACTTTTCTCCTCTTCAGAACTTGCACGCATATTGTCTTCTTCGCAACATCCTGGGTTCATTGCCGTGGTAAATACGCATGTCCCGGAATTGGCTGCAAAAATAGAATAATCAAAACACCGCCTGCCTGACGGGGATGTGTCGTTTAAATATATCTCACAGTAACTAGATTTAAGCTCTCGGGGTTGTGCACGGGATCAGTGGTTTCAAACGCCCATATCGAATGAGATACTGAAATCTGTGAGTCATGTGTGGTTACAAACTATCGTGCTGGGGAGAACAGCGATTGACTCTAGAAGCGGGAAGGTTAGCGTAGCA
>LUCM01010311.1:9675-21243 GCA_008360955.1 Fasciolopsis buskii | reverse complement strand
TCATTTAACCTTCCAGTGAGCCTCTGAAAAAATCATTATTGCTCCCACCATCTTATCCCATTCCACTTCTATCATCTACATTTCCTGTGCATCATTCTTGTAAAAATTTGATCTTGCCATGCGCATGCCTCTCGCAAATCGAGAAATATACAGTATTATTATTATTAAGGGAGGATGCCAGCCTACTGGAAATCAACAGTGGTACATTCATCATTCAAGAGAGGCTCTCGTGGCGACTGTGTCATCTAACAGCATGTCAGCCTACCCTGTGTGACTTGTGAGGATACGCAAGCAGCCTCTGCAAAACCACCTGGGTCACAATCGGGTTCGCTGTTGCGAACAGTGTTGCTTCCGCCCATAAGGGCCTTTCATCGCCAACCTTCTTCTGGCTCGCGAAAGCTGGGGATCTGTCAGGGCCAACGGGCACCAAACAGACTTTGTTTGTTGGTTTAATTAAAGCATTTAACCTGGTTCCCTACGGTCGGACTCTTGCAGTATTTTTAGCATAATTTGAACCTTTTCCCCAGTAAAAAGATTCCTTAATTTTTTTTCACCATTACCCTCTGACCCTATCCCTCGCTGACCTTTCCGTCAATATTTATTTCAAGCCTGAACCGTCACATTTTCAGCTCCAGCCTGGATCCACTTTAAATGCCCATTTGCTGGTAACCACATATTCTACCGGTCTGTCGATCTAATTTCAAGAGCGAATTTGCCAATTAGCCTGTCTATTTATCTGTTCGCCTGCACGCTCCCGCATTTCTTGAAGCCATCCCGTTGCCTGTTGATAAACGTTTATAGCATCTCATAGCCCTTTCAGACGTCCTTGAATTTCTACAACCTTTTACGACGCCTTCACCAGCCGAACCAAAGCGACGTCTGCGCCGCACCGTAGCACTAAGGAAACCCTCAAAATCCTTGATTCCCACCAAAACATGCCCAGTCCTGCTTATTGTCATATTTAGTAATTCTGGTCCCAAAGCTCTTGATGTCTCCAAAAGACTAAGGGACCTATAAATCAAAGCAAAACAGATCGAGGATTTGTCATTGAAATCATCTTCACTAGCCAGCCTAATTCAAACTTCCAATGACATTAATTCCCGCAATCTAGCTGCTACGGAACGCTTCTTTGATTCCATAACTAAAGAAGCTTACAAAAATATTGCGATTGCGATGAACGCCGTTATCTTTAATATACCCGACCGCTTTCCACCGTCACTAGTCCACTCTACCATTCTCAATGCTTGCAGTATGACCCACCACTCCTGTCTGTGCCCTAGGCTCCGGAATATAATCCCCAAGAATGACCATCCAATTGTTTTTAATTTAGTGATGAAATTTTTGCTAAGGAGCTTATAACAAACAAAGCAATCATTGCCAAATATCAAGATCTTTATGGATAAAACTCCCTTCCAAAGGGATGTAATAAGGTCACAAAAGTTTTCCGCAACTACTCAAGTTTGCAGGATTTCGGTCTTATTTGGCGCTCTCTCTGGCCTGTTCAGGTTCGTTCTGATGGGCCATATCCTGAGCCTACTATCATGGTTTCAAATAACCTGCCTTCTTCCTGTGACAGTCACCTTCGCCACACATCTCCGGCTATCCCGTGCCCGATGACCACTACCGGGACCGACAAACAGATGGTGAGCACTCAGCACTCCTCAAAAACCGTACCTTCAAGCAATTTGCACAATTAGCCTCTCCGGTACTTACGCCACTCAATTTCCTGCCCAAGCTCTTCACCCCATAAATTTATTAACATTCTTTCTGAGAACAAATCTACTGATGATAATGGCACCCCATCTTTACGTATACCCGCAGCGAAAGCGGTGATCTCTGGACATCATTTCCGATGATGGCAACCAGTACCGGTAAATCGGGATGAAACTCAGTCCCCTTCGTCCGTCCAACTACCCCGCAAACGTGCTCATCTAAATCTGCCAACTGCGGTACCCCAGTCTAGGAGCACTGATGGTATAACCAGGCAGATGATTGCCGTCCCTCCGATGTCTTTTCAGGCTAATAACAGCCGCGTGGCATATACTCCATCCCAGATACGCCCTCAAGCACGTCCTCGTCCTTCTGTCAAACAACAGCAAGGCAGCCAGCCTAAATCAGTTGAATCCCACAGGAAGCGAATACCAGTGACATATTCAACTAACCATAAAACCCTGCACTTCAATAGCCACCTTAATAATCCAGTGGGCCAACCTGCATGTACATTTCGACTGCCTGGCACTTCCGGCACACAACTCGAGTAAGCCATTCCGGCATGAGCTCTGCCAAATCGGAAGGTTTACATACTCTCAAAGGCCAACTAACCGCCGCCTACAATAACGAGTTAATTGGCCAACTGTATTCATGCCTCCACCCTCCTTTGGTAACACAGAAATGGAATGTCACACATCCAGCGATAATGCCGAAATGCATCGCTGGGGCCGTTAAAAGTAGTCCCAAGACCAGCTACAATTGAAAAAGTCTAAGGCATCTTTGCGAAATCCCATGGGTGGGGTAAAAATTAGTCGGGAATTTGGCCGACCAGCAGCCGGGAGAAAGCCAACTGACGGTTGGAATCTACCAAGCGGTAAACGGATGGGACCCATGAGTAAAGGGACAAGCTCCAAGCCATCCCACCCCTATGGCACAGATGTCGTCGGAAGATGTAAAAGGGAGAGAATTGTGGAACGACCTGAAATAAGTGGAGGGTTCTCAAAAGGCAATACCTAACGGAATCCACCCAGCGATATTGGAGCTGCTGGCGGAGATACGGGTGAAGGCTCTCACCCAACTCTTTAATGCCTCGCTGGATGAACGGCGGTTTCCTGCGAGCCCGTTGACGTCGGCAGTCGTACCGGTGCATACAGGCGGGGACAAAAGAAATTGTAGCAGCTATTAAACAATCGGTATGCTAGAAAGAAACCTCAGAAGGGTCCTGCGCGACGTTGTTGTCAACTACCCAGAGGCAAACAAACTTATGACGATAGAACAACACCATTTCTGAAGTAAACGTTCACGCTTGGACGACGTGGTTGACTTCCTCGATGAATTAAGGGGTATCGTGGACAGTGCCGATGGAGTATATGTCTGGTAAATGGAATTACAAAAGGCTTTTGATTCCGTGAACCACGGACCAGAAAGTAAAGGCTTTTGGGGTTGACGTTACGGTGAAACACTGGATACAACAGCGTGTGAAGGACTGAGCTTTCAGGGTAAGGGTCGAGGTGTGTGTATAGGAGATGAGACTGCTGTGCTGCGGGGTGACTCAGGGGTCTGTCTAAAACCACTGCTCTTCCTTGTGTATTTCAAGGACATTACTAGCAAACTGGAAATCAGCGTATTATGTTTTCAGATGACATCAAATCATTAGGGAGAAACAAGTAGTGAGGTTATCCAGAGGGATCTGAATGAAGGTTCTCTGTGGACGGTAAGATAGGATCTTTCCCTGAAATTGAGCAAGTGCTAGCGGCTCTTTAGGAAATAAGTTAGTCCCGCTCGCCACATGGGTACTCCCGGGCATTCTTTTGCTATGGAACAAATAAAGCAAGCATGAGAACTATCGGCATTAGTGAGTGCGGAATCCAAGCTTGATCTGCGTCACGAGAAAAGGGCCGAAAGGGCGCGGTGTGCCTTCCGCAAAATTGTGAGGACCATTGGATTTAGAAAGCCTAAAGTTATTCTGTCACTGTTCAAGGCGCTTTCCCGACCGCCTGCATGACGACCGTATTTAATAAGAGTTACGAAATTACTGAATCGGGTTCAGAGTGTTTTGCGAACTTCTTGGCACATGAGGCACATTTGAATGATCGGAGGCTAAATGTGCGCAACCTGTACTCCCTAAAAAGAAAAGGAAAAGAGGAAACTGAATACAAGCCTTGAAGACCGTTAAGGGATTGGCAGAGGCACAGGGTCACCGTGGAGTTCTGTTCCGGATAATGGAGAACGAAACGATAAAAAGTGATGAAAAAAGATTATTAAATTGCAAGTACTTACAGAGTTAAGGAGCAAACCATCAGCAATGAGAGTAGCAAATGACTCAAACAAGATGCTAGAAGTGTTTGAGGTGGGATCTATGCGTGAATCCAAAGGGAGGCCTGACGACGCATGGCTGCCTGCTTTTGGGGAAGACAGTGCGTCAGCTATTAGGCTTGTCAGGGTGGTCGAGGTGAAAGCGTGTCAGTGGCTTTCCCATTTCAAAGATGGTGAGAATGGTGGGTTGGAGTCATATACAATATAAGCAAATTCCGACGCCAGGACTAGAAGATGGGCCCACTCTCCTGTTGTCGAAGCATCGACTGATCCAAGAAACCTTCGATGTCACCGTAAATCCCTGCAATCTAACTGCAACTGAAACTGAACGGGCAAGCGTTTCTTATTCGGCATGGATTTGGGGTTGTTTCTCTTAATTATTGCGTTTGAAAATTCATCTTGATTCGCCCTTCTTGGGTCCATCTCCGGGAGAAAGCCAACTGTCTAAACTAATAACTTTTGAATTATCTATGAGCGTCTGTTAGCATCATTTAGGGAATTTCTTGGTTATATCACACTGTAAGTAGTGCTGATTACTCTGATTACACCTATTTTTGGCTCACTTCTGATTATTTATCTTGATTAGAGAGTAAGGCCGTCAGCAAGAAAATAAGGAAAACAGTCAAAAGGAGGAAGGCAGACCTAGAGGGACGCAGAGCAAAATGCAACCGTAAAGGCTACAAGCCAAGCGCAGAGAATTGAAGAATTCAGTGAGGCATGCATTCCTTGGTAACGAACAGGATATAGCATGGTTGCCAAGAGAGCAAAAGAAATCTATGAAAAGCACAAGCATTTAAAAGGGTCATGCGCAGGGTGTCAGAACGCGGTTGTAACGATGAATGCAGGGGCCCTCACTGTAGTTACGCAATCCTCCGGAAAGGACAGGTGTCCAAAAACCAAATTAATGCACAAGGGCGAACACGCATTGTCAGGGGCGTTAGGCAGGGAGGCGGAGGCGGATAAAAATTTGGTTCTGGGCAGCATCTGGCTAACTCACCAAATGCCACACTGAATTCCTAACGAAACTCCGGCGACTGGAAACAAAGGGGACCAACAACCACCGCAGAGCAAACAGCTAGTCGCGGCCACCTAGTTCATACCACGACGCAAGCCTCTCAGCTGTTCCCAGTGACCCCGGGAACTGAAGACTTAATACTCTCACCCATAGAGTCTGCCTGATCGGTGGTATGCGGGAACGGGGGTGCGCAGAATTCCACCGCTGTCCCACGGGACAGACAAAACAATAGCTTATAACTTACTGCGTTATCCTATTGACACTCAACCGATTTAACTTACCCTCAACAGCGGAGATAGACCCACGACAGAGATACTTTAGAGTGGTTGTGTAATAAGATGCCATTTGCAGACACCAAAAGAGTGGGTCTCAGGAGTCTGGCGAAGAGCAGTTATACGGCGTTCACCCAAATCCCAAAATCGCTCTAGGCAACATCCGAAACACCGGAAAACACAAGGAGACTGCCCTCATCAACAGCAATACGCCGGAGATTGATCGGAGGTGCTCATCTGGCCGGATCTCCCGCACTATCCGAAACAGGCAGCGAAAGACCGAAGCGCTGAGGAGAACGCAATTCTGGGCCTGCAGCATTGTCGCACATGGGGTATCGTAGTAGGAAGACAAAGATATACATCGCCGTGCTCCGCATTGTGTAGAGCAGTGAAAATATATAGCTACGTTGTTATCCATCGAGTGATTGGTGATCTGTGGATTCATTAGACCATCTCGGCTATCACACCTGACGACCATTCCCCTTCCGCGACTGCCTCCGGTCACACCACTTAAAGTCCTTAGGATAACTGTGATTGCATTCAAATGAGAAGCCTGTGTAAAACCCGGAGGGGGCAGGATTTTGCTAACTACCGGGGGCCACTCCCTAAAACCAGTTCATTCAGATCCAAGGAGCTTCTACGGACAGCTGGCCTGAGTGTCCACTGCCACATCGGGGATAGTCGGTATGCGTAGGCCAGATGATGAGGAAACAGACAGTATTAGTAACCTGGCACGCGTGCTGGCTATCCACTACTCTTTGGTGTGGGCTCCACCGAGATCAAGAATACAGAGGGACGGAAGAACGGCGGCAGGAGAGACAGAAGGCTCACCAAAGAGGCAGCCGAATTCATTGGCTTCTCGAACGACCACGTATGGCAAGTACACTGAAAGAACGGAAATCACCAGGCCCCGACGAGATCCCGCCTATCCGGTTGCGGTACCGAGCAGACCAACTGGCCCATCTGCTATGTGATCTATTTAACCATTCCACGCCAGCGGAATGGCAATGGGCCCGAACCTCAAGTTTATTGTCTAGTTTGGTTACTATTGGTTGCCTCAAAAGTTATGGAAAACCTGAAGGATGATGTTATGCTCAACGTCCTTCAGGGTGGCAACTTGCACGATGCACAGCACGCGTTTGGAGAACACATGTGGAACCAAACAGACCTCATTCGGGCTACTAACTGTTATAGTGGAGAAGTGGACAGAGGATTTAATTTGGACGCAATATCACTGGAAGTCTTTAAAGTATTCCACTGAGTGAGCATTTCCCAACAATTAGAAAGGTCACGGTAAGTTAGGTTAAATGAAAACCCCATCATCTGGGTGTAGCACCAGCTGCGCAATCAAAGACTCGAGGTATGGGTGGGCGGGTCTGGTTCCAGTAGCTTCGACGCTCCGAGTGGATTGTCGCAGGGGACCCATACTAAACCTAAACCGTTCAACCTGAAAATACATTCCAGAGTCCAATGTACTCAAATGACACGAAGGTCTGCCGAGAAGTAGGAACGGCGGTAGGCGCGCAGGCACTTTGGTGGACCTTTGTCAATAGCCTCCTTTTTAATAGCGTAGGTGCGAGGCAATGCGCTTAGGCGGATAGCATTAGTCGGTACGCACTCGGTGGAAACATACTGGAAACGACGATGCATAAGAGGAATTTGGGGTCGACCGTGATGGACGGCCTGTCAGAGACAGGCAACTGTAACATGTTTTTCCGGAATGTTATGCTCAGGCCAAACTAGCCAACTATTTTTTGGGGCGGGTTCACCCGTAGTTCGTTCCCAAAGCTATTCTCAACCCTAGTCGGGTTTCAACCAGAGGCAAACATCCAGGCTTGTCCGCCAGTCCTAAGGAGGGGTAAAAATATAATTGGGAGCATTCAAAGGAGGGCCACCAATCCAGTACATAGCCTCTAGAACCCAGGCCACCATGATTGACCCTACGTTGAAGCCTGTATAGTATTGAGTACGGGTGCACAAGGGGGATCTTATAATCCTAAGAGATATCCTAACAAAGCAGGGATATCCTAACAGGCATCCGTTTAGACTAGCCGCCACATCGGCGTGGCGCGGTCACTTATTGAAGCTAGAGAGACAACGTTCAAGGCTGAGGGCTAATGAACAAACCATCTCCTTCTGTGTATGTAGCACGTAGAATTCATTACCGGAGGCGGTCGCGCAGGAAGGAAGCAAAGGAGAGCTGAAATGACTAACGGACCAGTGCGTAACTAAGCCGTGTCGCAGTGCGCCGTTTGTAACGCTGCTAAAAGCGTTTGACTCAGGGCCACACTGATTGTGGCCAGGGAACGAACCAATACGACAGATCGACCTGAGGAAATGAACGCATGATATTTGTGACTGAATGGCTGACCAATAATTTCTCCCTTATGTATGTGAGCACATGTTGGCCTATGAACTCAAGAGTGATTATTTCGTTTTACCTGAGACCTTGCCAAATTCCATGCCTCTTGTTTTGGGCCTCTTCTTAGCGTCGGTCGACAGTCACCCGCAGTAAGCGGTACCGCGGTTGACTGGAAGAAGCGGACCCGTGTTTATCTGATAAGATATGCTCCGGTAACATGGCTTCAATCATCATCAGGCTAACAACAACCAATCACTGCCGTTGGAGTGTGAAAATTTAGCACCCACAAACAAATTCTGAAAGCAAAACAGAAGAAACTAAAAAGATGCAAAGAAATGGAGAGCAAAAACAAAAAGGTGACCCTCTGAGAAACATGAGGAACGTAGGGGAAGGAAAACGAAAGGGATGTGAATAATAGGGAAAAACAAAGAAAGAAAAAGAAGTTTAGTGTTAAAAAAGACGGCGAATACCAAACTCGTAGAAAGGAGAGGGAAAACCGAAACAGATGGCAGTCAACATCACAAAACAAGGATAGCCTGAAACGCCCGTTTCAAAGGAAAGAAGGAACTGAAAGAAAGGAGAAAGGAGCAGAACTGACAAAAGTAAAGAAGGGAGATAAAGAGGGAAAAGACTCTCGAATGCGTGAATACATAGGCGCTAACCAAATAAAGACACATCATCCACACACTCATGAACGGCTTGTCTCTAACGATCGCTTTCACGGCGTTTATCGGATTATGATCTGCTTGATTTCTCGCCAGACTAAGAGCAGCAACTGCAAGGGAGGGGCCATCCGTCCTTCCATTTTGCATCTTCTCCATTCTTGTTCATTCTCAGACAGGCACAGTTTCATTTGCGTACTCGTCCTGGCCTGTCTGCTCTCTGGCGTTATCCTGATCCTGACCACCCTGACAGAGATGACTCATGCATAAATTCATTATGAGCAGTGCACCTGGGGATCACTGAGAAACTGGTTTCGGATGGTGACTTAGGACCGGGCAGTTTGCGGTACATATTACAAGGCATACTGCGGTTTTAAGCAAGCGTCTCACTTTCAGCGAGCAATGTATTTAGGCAGGTTTTTCTCATCTTCCTAAATTCTGGGCTTTGTCCCTGAACGGCTTCCTGCTAGAAGGTC
The DNA here is from genome assembly GCA_008360955.1 of Fasciolopsis buskii. Taxonomy (NCBI): domain Eukaryota; kingdom Metazoa; phylum Platyhelminthes; class Trematoda; order Plagiorchiida; family Fasciolidae; genus Fasciolopsis; species Fasciolopsis buskii. The sequence continues at coordinate 12,430 of LUCM01010311.1, read as the reverse complement.
AGACAAAAGAAGTCACCCCGAACACCATGTTCTATAACCGGACCGTAAACCGACTATCAAAACCAGGCCCCTCGAAAACTGCGGCTTCTATTTCCGCCTAATCTGATGAAACCTCGCGGGACGGGATCTTCAAGACTTCCGGCTTTCAAGAGTTCCTTTGCGATACACCAACATGTTTACCTGTCACGGTGTTGTCCAGATAGTTGTGTCTTGCTATCATCATATCCGTTGGCTACGAGGAATAAAACCCATACAAATTTTAGTTTTTTGGTCCGCGCCAAAATTATGGGCTTTGGGGTGAAATATGTTCAGCGTGACGGATGGTTGCATTTGTCCGACACCAGTGTCTTATAAGATTCAGTCCGCGCTAGTTGCCCCACAGATGAATTTTATTAACTTCCTTCTATACAAGCTGTTGTTTCAAAGGGGGAATCAGTTGGCCTCGACGCGATAGAAACAAAACTAGCTTCTGTCTCACTGGTGGCTACTACTGGTACGCCCTCTGGCGCTTCGACTAAAAGGCCTGAGAGTTCGCACGCGTCAGTGGTTGCCACTGACCCTCTTATTGATAAGAATAAGCGTGCTCAACGGGCAAGCACCGCCCAAATTTTTTGTCTTTTCTCTGATTGAATCCAGGATGACCGCAGTAAATGCCCTTCCACTGTCTACGAATCTAGCGACACTGAATTCCTTTCGGAACCAAAATTCAGTTTCACTTTCTGTTTTGGCTAACAATAAGCACACCAGGCCAACAAAATTTCTGCTTTCTTGGTTTGATTATCCATGAATTAACCTTGTCTACTGCTCAGAAACACCCAAATGCCGATCTCGCACAACAGCATTTCCGGCCATTCTGGTCGAGTTGCGCTGCTGGTCATGTGATGTTTTGTGAGCCTTCAAGAATTCTAATATCAGATCGATGTGACTTTCCTTTCTGATGCAGAACGCTTCTCCGAGATTTCCTAAATATAGTTCATGAATTAGTTCTTTCCCAACACGTTCAAAAACTGACCAGAAATATTTCGCAGGCACTCATTTTGGTCATAATTCTGTCACTGATGTTTCCGAGTATCGAGAATATTGACCACTGATCTCTTGGTGCTAGCGGTCATTCAAAACTCAATTCACTGGCAGCACGCGGCGCAGTCCGCTACAAAACCAAAACCGGTACCCAACGTACGAAGAGTTGCTTCGAGTGGTGCACTTCCCGGCTGCATTCTTGCCATGGTTTCTCGAATTTTTGATTGGCGTGGATAATGCATGGCTGACAACTCAGGAAGGAAAGCTCAGACTGGTTTTCAATTTTACTCCACCTGGACGCCGTAAGCCACACTCCATCGGCCCCCCGTGGTTTGATAGGGAGCTGAGTTCGATGTCAAAATGCCGGAACCGGGCTCGGCGCGCTTCCTGCGATCACAGAGAAAAGTACATAGTTTTGTGAGACGCTTCTACTGAGATGAAGCATGCAAAAGGGTACCTACGGAAATACATTGAAGGCAGAATTGGCTACCACTACCATCAAGGATCAACATGAAACAGCAGGGCACACCACACTGACAGCGGCCTTTTCCCCAAAGTTACCTGTTTCTATAAGAAGAGTGAATATCGAAGGGGAGCAGAGAGTGGACTTGCACAGAAAGGAAAAGACAAAACGCTGCTGCAGCCAACACACGGAACACAGTCCAACTATGCAAACGCACTCTTTCAATCATTCTGATTCGACAGAAAATGATAACATGATCGCCAAGTCCACGGTTTATCGCCACATCCTTCAGAGTCTCCAGCCAGCTAGTTGACGGGTGTTTCGGGCCCCAGCCAACAAAATGTGAGACACCCACTTCACCTAAGTTCCCTGTACATCTTCTCATCCCGCGTTGCCACGTCATCTGTTGACATTCAGGTGGCTTCTTCCATTCAGTGGGAGGAACACAAAATAGGGCACGTTATGGTAGACGAATGTTCGACATACGCAACACGTGACCTAACCAATGCAGTCTCTTAAGGTTCATACGCTGAAACAAGGTATTCTGAGAACCAAAACCTAGTATTAGATTCCTGACCTCTACATCACTCACTCGGTTACTCAATCCAATCCCAGCCATACTACGTAGACATCGGTCAAAAATCACTAGCCGACGAACACCGCCAACACGCACACTCCACGTCTCGCAACCATACAACAGAACTGAATGCATTATGGCAAGGTACACACGACCTTTCAACTTCAGTGAAATATCAGGCCGACGCCACAAGTGTTTCAGTCCAGCGTAAACTGCCCGAGCCTTGGATATACGCGTGTTTACCTCCACTCCCGAGCTACCATCATTCGACATGCAGCTACCAAAGTAGGTGAACAGTCCACAGTCGTTATTTTCTCTCCATCCAGTATGAAGTTCGGCGCTGCTGTCGTCCAGTCCTGCAACAGCACTTTGCACTTTGAATGTGCAAAGCACATGCCAAACCGAGCAACCGATCTCGACAGTCTATCTAGTGCCCCTTGTGCATGGTCCGCAGACTTGAACAGGCACACGACGTCATTTGCGTAGTCCAGGTCACATTGCTTCCCTCCATTTCCCAGTTCCACTCCTACATCCCGGAGACCTCCTAAAGCATCTTCCATCACCTCGTCCATGACGAAGTTGAACAAGAATGGAGAGGTGGCACACCCTTGTCGAACGCCACTTGTTGTTTCGAATGGACGTGACAGTTCACCGTATACCCTCATGCGACCATAGGTATGCGAGTACAATGCTCA
>LUCM01010308.1:6578-19693 GCA_008360955.1 Fasciolopsis buskii | reverse complement strand
GGCAGAAGAGGTTTGGTTTGAGACAGGAGAGACAGGTCGAATATAAGAGAGATAACTCCGAGAAGTAGCATACTTATCACTACCCACTCCACTCCGCTCGATGCAATGGGCAGCGCGGTCCTGATTATCCTGCGCGGCGACCGATGCAGTATAGAATCATTTCTAGACGTGTAACTCATGGGGAATAATGGACGAATACTGCTGGGGGGTCCAGTCGCTAAGAAGAAGATTGATTAGGGTTCTCAACCAAAGCCTTTGGTTCTGAAAAGAACCTGACCGCAACGCAGCGGGGAATAGCTGAGTGGGCACCCATCTAATTGGATCAATTATTCTTCCACTCGTTTCTCCGACTGAGCTGCTAATTCAGATCAACCCTCGATTCGGAGGACTAAGAGACTACCTCGTCAGGCCTCTATCCACTGACCTTCCAGGCATGATTGGATCTTCGGCTTGAGATAAGCCAACCTGTATAGCTCGTTGGATCATGGAGGTACGCAAGCCGTCACACCACGTCAAGCTGTAGTCTCGTTATTTAAGGGAACCATTGCCAGCCGGCTCGGTGAGTTTAGTTATTTTAAAGATGCAGTCGTTCCTCCCGGGCTCAAATCTTAATACGATGCAAAGGATGTGCACCGGTCGCGATTCTTAACAAGAGCGAAGCATCTGCGTGATGCTATTAACTATGAGTTTGGCCTTGATACTGCATGGGAAATCATTTGGAAATGACAGTAAGTCATTGACCATTTGGAATGCTCATGCAGCTCGTAGTCAGTCTCATTCTGGTCGGATAAATGACTTTCATCGTTTCCCATTTTGATTTCTGCAAGCTTGCGAAAATCACTTCTTCCAACCATTTTTTTCACTCACGTGAGAATTTTTCCATGTATCAGTGGACTACGCACAAGATAGTTTATTTTGCGGAATTGTGGACAACGAGATGGTGATCACTACTTTGGGTTTCTAAGACTACCTATCCCACTATGGGTAAATGGCAGTTCAATAGTAGAATACAGTATTTATCCTTTATCAACACTTTTGACTGTTTCTAATAGACGGAACCTGGCGGTCGTAGGCTCAGTACCTCGTGAGACCTTACGCATATTTTCGTTTTGAACCTTCCGGATTGTTGGTTTTATCTGAGTTAGAGATATAGTTTATTTTTATGCATCTCTTCAAACACGTTAAATAAAAGATACCATGTTCCCGTGATTCCTGATCCCGACACTCGTGCTCCTTGCATGTAATAAAAGATAGCACAGCTGATTAGATTGATTGCTAGTTGAACTGCGATGTTTAGTCCCTAAACTATGAGCAGTACTGTAACAGCATTCAGTTTTATTCGTCCATAAAATGAGTCTTCAGTTAGAACGTATAATCTCAGCCAGCTCAAGTCTTGCCGTGACATGACAAATGATAAACTATTTGCCGTTGTAAAATTTGGTTAATTACGAATCACTACAAAGTCCGTATAGGGAAAACAATTTGGCGAATAAGCTCGTTTTCAGTGATGCGTCTCATGCAACTACATCGCTGTATATTTGGAAAAAAGTCGCTTTATTAAGGATTGGATTAGTCAGACAAAAATATGGTTGGGGAAGGGATTTGTGATGTTGCATGCATAACCTGAATAAACAAGAACGTGTTGTGTTAATTGGTGAACGCTTGCTATCAGTATCATGACGCTAGACATACAACGAGTGAGTTGTTAAAGCCAGAACATAAGAGCCGGCTAGGAGAACTGCAGAAAAATGCAGACATCATGTTGTCAAGACCAGATAAGAGTGCAGGCATAGTTCTCCTGAACAAGTCTGACTATGTGACGAAAATGGAAGCCATTCTGAATGACAAGTCAAAATTTGCAGTAAATGACGAAGGAGAATGATAAAACGCATCAAATTGAAAAATCATTGTCTAGCATCCTGAGACGACTGAGACAAAAGGATATCAGATTCAACCACATGCGAACAGATTCGGCCTACGGGAACTACTATTCCGAGATTGTACGGCCTACCCAAAATACATACAAATGGAGTTCCTTTGAGGCCTATTCTCGACATGTGCAATTCGCCTTACCATGCTGTGGCAAAATGGCTAGCTTGGTTACTGGAACCTGTTAGACAGAAGGTAGCAAGACATAGCCTCAAAGGCATTTTAGCCTATCGACTCAGTGAAAGAATTGAATATATAGGAAGGAAGAATGCTTTCTTTAGACTTCACTGCCCTTTTTACCAACGTTCCGATCACGGAAACAATCGAATACCTCTGTGACTACATCGAGAACAGTGGCTTAGCGACAAGTCCTCCGATAGCAGACTTGAAACAACTATTGTTCTTTTGTACCTACAAGGTGCAATCTAAATTCAATAATCAAATTTACCGTCAAAAGGATGACGTAGCAATGGGGTCCCCACTCCGTCCATTACTAGCTGACATTTTCATGGCAAAGCTGGAACGTCGTCAGTACAAGCGTTATGTGGATGACATCTGTGTACTCAACCCCTCGACTAAAACTAAACAACTGTTGAACGTGTTCAACTCGGCTCACGCAAATTTGAAATTCACAACAGAGATGGAGCTGAACAGTGAAATAGCTTTCTCAGATGTACGACTAAGTCGTCGAGAAGACGGCTCAATTCGGCGATCAGTACACAGGAAAGCCACATGGAATGGGCAATACATCAACTTCCACAGCTTTGTACTTCTTAATGTGAAGAGGAACTTAATTAGATGTCTGATTGCCAGGACAAAAAGAATATGCACAGAAGATACTCTTGAAGCTGAACTGCGACGCTCAGAAGAGTATTCACTGAAAATGGTTTCCCAATTAGATTAATCGACAAGATGTTGGAGACAGAACAGGAAGTTCCTAGGAGGGCGACGGTGGAGAGAAAGCCAGTATACATATCTCTGCCATTCAAAGGTGACACGCTAGCAGAGATAGCACGACAAAGATTGACTAGTGCTATCAATAAGACATTTTATGCAGCCAAGCTCCGAATCTTGTTCAAATCCCGCCCCATAGTGTCATCACGGTTGAAAGACAAAGTTCCTGATTCTGCAGCCTCGTTTTGTGTCTATTCGTTCACATGTTCCGGTGGGACAATGTACATCGGCCGCACGACCAGGCGCTTGTCTGAACGCATGCATGAGCACCACCCTGCATGGTTGGGCACAATTAGGTTACCTAATAGCGCAGTCGTTTCACATCTAGCAAGGACTAACCACACCGTGAATGTGACGCAAGCTTTTCGGACCCTGTCTAAGGTCAGAGGTCAACAATCCAGGTTGGCATAGTGTCGCCTCTTGAGCACTGCGGAAGCTGTCGCAATCCGTCTTCACAATCCTCCTCTTTGTTTTCAAAAACAATTTGTGGTTGCGCTTCAACTCCCCTGGCCCACCCTTCGTCCCAATGCAAACCCTAGACACCAAAACAATTAACACAACACGTTCTTGTTTACTCAGGTTATGCATGTAACACCAGAAACCCCTTCCCAACCATATTTTTGTCTGACTAATCCAATCCTTAATAAAGCGATTTTCTTCCAAATATATAGCGATGTTGTTGCATGAGACGCATCACTGAAAACGAGGTTGTTCGCCGTGTGTTTTCTGTGTGCTCAGTTGGAATTTTCAAAGAAACTCCGTGTTGTCACAATGTGTTTAGGCGCCTCGGATGCATTTTTTATCCTTTCATCTGCTTGCGTTGGTTGAAATCGGTCAATCGCATTACGATGGCATCGTCAGAGAACGTATTTTTAGTCATATCCCAAACACACCAGAATTTAGTAGCCACAGTTAATTCAATCAGTCCATAATGCCAGCAGACGGTGGAAATTCTGCTATATAGCCCTAATTTGCTATCACTGCTGACCCTATTCAAGATGACAGATGACAGTTGAAGTCAGTTGAAATAAGGAACTTCGCTTTTTATTGATATGATGTTCACTGTAGCACTGAGAACGTCAATGAAAATTAGTTTCACACCAAACGTTTAGTAAAATCAGTGATTGATTGAAGTCAGTTTGCTAGTCTGATGCTACTAGGGCGTTAAACAAAGAATTTGATTACTAATGTGCTGTAAATCACGATCTTCCTCATCCACCAGATTATTTTAAATGGACAGGCGGTTACACGTCTGTTATCTTCATTCTAAACAAAACTTTCGTTATCGGCCCCAACACCATACTGCCCTAATGTAACCAACTCCCCGTTGGAACGGGGGCTTCCACCGGTATACTGTGTCATGCGTCTGCACTATCCTGTGGTGTCCATTGCCGTTAATATTTTCACTTGCATATCTTTTTTTCAAATCCTTCGTCGTTTTTTCAGGTTTATCCCAATCTTGTTTGCCTCCTGAGTAAATTACCTTTTGACTATCAGAATTTGAGCGTGCAAGACAGCGAATTACTTGGTGAGCTGTTTGTGGACAACGCACTGAAAGGTCTGGAACGTGTTCTCACTCCACGTTCTGCTCCTACGGATTCCACATCAGTGCCCGAGTCGGCATTTCAGCTGAACCCTACGCCTTCTGTTGATCCGAGTGTCTCTGAAACGGTTGTTACAGGCCTGCTTGAATGCTGTCGGTTTCTTATCGATCGGTTAATGACATCGGCCGAAAACGAAGCAACTGCAGGTTCGCTGTGTTTGCGATTAATGGACGAGGTGGTTTTGCGTTTGCTTGCCGATGCACTACACGTTGTGCGTCCCGATGATTTGGAACACACTTATCTGGTTTGCACCCAGCCACCAATTGCTCGTCAGGCCTTTTTGCAGGCTGTTTTCAGTCAGGTATAGGCTGGTTTTTTATAGTTATATTTATGTATATCATTCTGATGCAATTCATATCGTGCATTTTTCACATTCTTCGTCTTCTGTGGGCACAACAAGTGATTAAAAAGATCATTTTCACGCTCTCACTACTAATTATATTTAAGTACCTGGAGCGCATCGTTGCAAACTTGGCAAGACCACAAATCGGAGTTGGCAGAAATGCTAAGGGTTACCATACTTAATTGGACCTGAGTATGTTTAATACTACAAAATGGACCGTTAGCTTTCTCAGTGAAAAATTTTTAGTCCAAAAATGCTGAAATTTTCGCACCACACTTTTATACAGATCTTATTTTTCGTCCCCATCGGAGTTTCTCACTTCTGGCAGTTGCTGCCGTATCCCCCCCTTGACCGAGTTTGCTGTAATGATACCGTCACTAAAATCTCCATCCAAAAGCGTACACCTTTGCCTTGGGAAGAACGTTCGATCGGTTTTGACAGCTTGTGCCTCGTTGGGCGTAAGGACCAAGTTAATTCGATTCTTTCGATGCATAATTTGTGCATCCAAGGAAAGTTACGAACCATCGTTTGTACTAAATTAACTTCATGGACAACACTTCCTTATGGCTTGGTTCATTTCATGATTCTCTACAGACGAATTACCAATCAACACTCCAAGCTGCTGAATTGCCATGCTTCTGTTGCATCGATACATAAGCGTGGATAAATAACGATTCGTCCCACTGTTTATCCCAATAAGAAAACTTAAGTCAACTGGGTCGATAGCAAATAAACGTGCAGATGGGAATGGTCAATGCGTAATCAGCAGTGATCCATGCTATCTATGAATTCTTATTCTCCCATTGTAGTTAGACGTTTGGCTAAAGAGTTTGGCTCGATTCTACCTCCAAAATGGATCGTTAATTGGAATAAAAGTATCAATATTCGTGAGTTGCAGTCTGCCTGAATGGAGAATTCGGAATAGGTTTAGGGTGATCCAGCATACAAGAACCAGGCTAGGTTGGCAAATATCTACGAGATCAGATGGATGAAGCACGGGCCTAATCAGCTGCAAGCCTGAAGACAAGGTTGGTATTAGTTTTTCCCCTAGCTCAAGGGTAAATTCGAAAGTGGTTTGATCTTCCTGACACTTTCAGAGAAAATCTGAAGCCTCTCTCGAGATGGATACCAGAGAAAATGCAATAAGCCAGAGAGTGAAGGCAATTGCCTAATGCTCTTCGACTTGAACCAACCTGTATTGACTTCATAACCGTGGGCGAGATTCGTATTGACTGACCAGAGGACAGTCGATCGTTCCTGCTTGAATAAACGGGAAAGAATTTAAACTATAACTTGGATTGCTAGATGAAGTTGTTAGTGCTATGGACGGAGATTTTTCGATTTCAAACTGTGCGTTGTTCCGACCATCAGTGCTGTGTACTTCCCGTTCTGATAGGACACCTAGCGGTCATCTGTGTGGTTGACTCCTTTGTCGTTGTTGGATTTAATACTAACCCGTTGGGTATCATGGCCTTTGTTTGAGAATCCAGTACTTTAAATCATTTGGGTTGTAATATATTCTGTTATCTACTTAAGAAATACTGGTATGGACGTGATTAATCATCAGAACTGGGTCTGTGCGGGAAATGGGGAATTTAACATATATCCTCCATTAAATTTTCTCGAGAGTTCATTTTTGCTGTCGACTGAGTCATTTTTGTCGCGTGAATGAGAAGACTAGCAGTTTGTTGGTTGAATTTAATTTTTAATGTTTGCTATCCACAATTTCATGACCTCGGCTTCCGGTTCCACTTGAACGTGCAGTAGATATTCGTCGTTTTTCGACCAATACATTAGAAGGGCTGACAATAAAAAGTAGTTCGCATATCCTTTTTTCTAATCCTTATTCGCTTTTCTTGCGACTATGAGTGCGAATTCTTTTAGTCACTCATTCTAATAGTTTTACAATACACTCCACTTGATCTGATCGTGTCTTGTGCGCGCAATTCTAATTGCCGTTAGGTTTTCATGCTTAACTTATTCATTCGGCATTTCGCTCCGGGGTTACCAAAAAATGGACTCATTCTAATTTTCGTATAACTGTCCCAGGAATTCCAATAAAACTCGTTTTGTAGTGCAAGCTGTCGCTGAGGAAACAATGTATGCATTTCCATGTTGTGACGATTTATCGGCTTTGTCCGACTGTTCGTTGCAGAGTTAACAATTGAATGATCTAATACACATTCCTATACGTGTACAGTTCATGTACCATGGGAACCGTGACGAATGTTGGATCAGTGGAGGGATAAGAGCAAAAAAAATGACGTTACATAGAGCTCAGCTAACTTTTCCTTTCTTCACATCCGCATCATCCGGTACACACGAGGTAGATTCCGCCGGGTTGCCTGAACCGAAGTAGAATGTTTACTCAGGGGTCTCATCTCGAGCCTTTGACCAAGGGCCTAACTTACAAGCCAACAAGACTATTTGAATGTCTCGTAATTCGCTAGTGACCTGTGACTGATTGCTCAGTTCATGCGCTTTTTAGATCGTGCCGGACATCCTGAGTGCCTCTGTAACACAGCTGCTAGTAAGTGCGGTGCTACATGCTTGGTACACCGCCCGTATTCGGTTTGGAGTCGGCGTCTAATCATCTTCCTTTGACTGATTATCAAGGATCAGTCGAACTTGGAAACAGCGTAGGGTACTGGTCTTTGTCCTGACGCCTGTGCACGGCTGGGCAGTTTGCAGGAGTTCCTCAGCAGAGGCGATCTGTGATGCACTGCCATTTGGGTACATTTCGAGAGACATTCAAAGGAGTTGCCTACTCCGCACTATGGGTACCCACTCCACCTGTATTGTGGCGGTTAGATGTCATTAGTACACAATAAATGATTGAACACTTGCTAAGATTATTTGATGGAAAGTAAATTTCTTATTGACCTGTTTTGCTTGCTTCTCCTTTTTCGAATCACCGGATTGTTTTCATTCCCTTCAGGTGGCTGTATTATTCGTCAACTTGGCCCGTGCCTCAGAATCTGACTCCAAGTTTGCGCTGTTCGTCCGCATACGAGATAAATTGCTGCATTGGGTTTCAGAAATTCCGAAATGTTTGACTGACAAATCAAGCTCGTTATCGAAGGACCTAGAAGATTTCTCCACACACACACATCTTGGATTAGTTGATTCTTTGCGTCTTACACAGTTTGTAAATTGCCTCGCGCAGTTGACTTCCACTTATATTTCATCAAAAGCTGTTGGCGTTAAATCATGTCGTGCCCAGTCCTATTCCCATTCTACAGGTTTTCAGCAACAAGAAGCGTCACGCAGCCTATCAATATCAAAAGTAACGATTCAAGACACTTGGTGTATCGATTTATTTGTACAGATATGTCAGAAGATCGAAGCCCAGTCTCTGTCGACATCATTGGATCCCTTAATCGAGACTAGTTTCTGTGTTTCTTATTTGAACATCTCTAGCTACTTGTCGAACGAAGTCCCCACGCGGTTGCTCGGTGCCGAACAGAAGCTGTTCTTCCTTATACTGCCCACATTGTCAGACGATTTACTGCCTCTGTTCTTGACCGATTCTGCAGTTCTTGGCTTAGTTCGATCATGGTGTATATCATCGGATTACTCAAAGCAACCCGCCTCCCGCCCATCCATGGTCAGTCGACATCGTTTCCTGACAGCTGTTTTGCCTACCCTAATACGTGTGGTACCCTGCGATGCTGCTTTGTGTTCCCATATACGTGATTTGTGCTTAGACTGGGCAAGTGAATGGATTGGGAGTGTACTATCCGACAATGCTTGCTTGGACCCGTTGGCACTGACTAACTTGGCTGCGTTGATATCCCTAGTGTACTCAACTATAACGGCACAGAATCACCCGATTGTGGTAGGCCTTCGCAGTGTGCTGCTTTCTGCCTTGCTGTCTGATTTGCACTGTAAGTTACCTCCTTCAGATCCATCAGATTTAACCAAGCTTTCTCCAACCCTGTTGCGCAATATGGCTGCTTTGTGTCTGATGACCCTAGAAGAAGTCGGTCCTTTTGTAAACGTGCTTGGATATGGCGAAGACATTGTTGCCCAGATGAAGGAGCTTTTGGCGTTGTTACTTCAGCTGATTTTGAGTTTGTTTATTGTTCATCACTTTGCTTGTGTAGCTTCTGTGCTTGATCCCAACTGTGAGCTGGCAATGTTGACTGCTGTCCCCTTGGCACCCGTCAATCAAGCTGACACACACGATGGTTTATCCTCTGCTCATTCGCTATGTGGAGTTTCTCTTTCTACGTTAATTTCTCAAATCGAACATCTGCTCCTCTCTCATTCAGTGCTCCTCGGCTTGCTATCACCAGAAAATTCTTTTCCCCTGATTTTGCGCACAATACTCCGTACTGCTTATGCACCTATGCAGATGATTAGATTTATCGAGTTGTTCGTGAGGCATTCTTCTAATCATTCCAATGTAAACGCCGATATGGTGCTGAGTGAATTGTGGCTATCTGCCGTAATCGAGGCTATGGTATCAGTGGTTGATACGATTAGTGAATCCGAACCATTCGCATGGCATAACAACTGTCCCCCACCGCGTCCAATTCTCTTTCCGGCCGGTTTGATTTCTCTGACCGTTTTGCCTCACCTTGGACGTTTGTTTCGTATCTGGCAATTAGGATCCCGGCTACAAATTACCAGCACCTCATTGGGCTCTGTCGAATCCGATAAGTGGATAAAATATATTTATTGTTTGGGTGTTCTTAGAGGCTGCTTGTCTTCATTGGCTGAACCGTTCGATCCATGTGTTACGTTTGGCTGGCCTTCTCCATTCTGCACACAAGAAGCCTCGACAAACATTGACAGCCCACAGTGCATTAGTTCCACTACAGACGGTCATCTAGAACCAGCATGGTCTGCTTTTGGTCATTGGCAATCGACAGTCAACATACAACTAGGCTTGCATTGGCACAATTCCACTTCGGAAGTTTCTCTATCCACTTTTATTGACATAACATCGTTTTCCAGTTTATATCGCCATTTTCCGCAATTGACAGACATGCAAATTTCCATCTTATCCTCAATTTTGAATTCTGTTTGCCTTAATCGACTCCGATCCGTGCATCCGAACCACTGGCCACGAGATTTACAGCTTACTGCCAGTTGCACTGATGATCCACTGCGACCGGAATTCTCATGGCTCGACGATCACGTTTGTACCCGATCAGACCAATCTCATGATCTAGTCCAGTTCAATCGGCTGTGTGAATTAGAAATGCCAGCTGGCATTATACGACGCTGCCTACCAAGACAAGAACTCCTCGGTCGACTAAAATGTCTTACTATGATAGAAGTTCCAGCGGACAAAGTCGCGAAAGACACATATGAGGAACCCCCTGAAGCACATCGCGTGCTACAGCTGTTGGCTAGTATTATTTCCGTTCATGGTGTCAGTCCTTTGTACGCAACCACATTCTTATCCGTTGTTACTGTGGACTATCAGAAATGGTTATCTCGGCTGGCCGATTCACTCGACGGTGGCACTCTCGTCACCTCGACGGGGGATGACTCCGGTCTGAGGGCTACACTTGGTGCGATGGGATTTATTGAAAGTTTGCTCTTGTTGTGGCAGCCATGGCAATGGTATATAGATACAGCTAACAAGTCTGAGTTCATGCATAATCTCGGTCTAATTCAGTTGAGTATGCGATTGAAACAACTTCGTCCTGTACTCAATCGCAATGAGTGGGATTTGATTTTGTGCCTTGTCATAAGTTGGGTCTGTCTAACCGTCGAACAATTAGATAAAGGCAAGCATCAGCGGGATAGAAAACCGATAGAATTGCTGGCCACACGTGCTTTCCGTGTTTCTGCCGCATTGGGGGCGGTTTTTATTGAGCGTATACCCGATCCGGTTCCTTTGAATTCCCTTATTATACCGTCCACGCAGGTGTGTAAGGATACTCCAAGCCAATCAGTCGAAGACACATGGGAAGATGACGCGGACGGAGAAGCGATTGACGATGAAGATGATACCGCGATAAGTGAGCAGGACCCCCAGATTGATGACAATTCTGAAGACGATAAGACTATGAAGTGTCACGCATTTGAATCGTCTAAAGCAGCCGAGGATGAATTGTTTGCCGAACTGGAGGATGACCCTGATAGTATTCTTGCAGAGGACGAACTATCCTTTCTGTCTACGGACGACGATGTGAAGTGTGACACTGAAGTACTCAATTGGAATTCCATACAAAATCTTCTCCCTCGTAAATGCCGTCCACTTGCCCAGATTAGAGAAGATTGGAAGAAGTTCTTCTCGAACCATCTTTACTCAACTCTATTACCAAGTGTATTTCGTACGTGTTTATCTATTGGTCCGAGCGGAACATCTGCAGTAAGAATCACTTCCCGCTCGTCCCAATCATTATGTGCTGCATTCGCTACGTGTCCTATTCCCGAAATTGTTTCGTTGCTCACTGCTCGGCCTCATCTGATTTTGGAATATTTGGTCGACCTGAATCGAGTCATTGTTAATGGTGTTCAGCTCCAAGTTAGACAGATAATACCAAAACGGACTTCTTCTCCAGACGAAATGACCACCGGGCTGCGTGCTGTTCTCGATTTCGGGTCCACTTTGATTCGCTGTTCGCCCATTCAGTCGGGTCAATTGCTTGGCCACGTCATTTTATCTCGTGTCCTTTGCTTACGCACACGACGTTCGGGAACAGAGTGCACCTTGAATTTGAGCAATTACCTTCTTCATCGGCTACCCATGCCCTGGCTATTAGGTTTGTATGGATCACTTCCTGTTCGTTTAGAACGAGATTTGTTGTCCGATCGGGCTCTCACGGATTGGGGTCGTGGTGGTAGTGTTCTAACCTACCTTGTTCGCAATTCTGTTCGTGATGGATGGTTTCTTGATGTCGAAGCTCATCACCAATTACTTAGTTATCTGTTATCTTGGGATTGTCTTCTGACTATGCTCACTTCGGCTGGCCCTCAGGCTCGTGCTCGCCTACAACGCGCTCTCCTCGATCCATCGGCTGCACTTTTTGATCGTCTTTTGCTTTGTCTTGGTCTTCTGTTACCTCCGCCTGGTAATCTGGAGGCTATGATTGTAAACCCATGCCGTTTGGAGCCGGACGAACGCCTACTTCTCCCTGTATCTGCTTCCCGTTCGGATCTGATCGCTGCTATGTCGTTGCGTACTTCAGCGCACCAACGTCTTCGACGTCCCATGCGTTTGGTTATGCCTGTGGCGTCAGGTGATGATCGCGAATGGCGCGATCCGTTCAGTCCTGATGATCGGTTACTTTATCTGCCTGGAAACCGCTTAGCCAGTGATATCAGTCACCTAGCCGTTCGCCTGCTGAGACGTTTCCTTGCCGAAGCACCGGCGCTCATGCGAGGTTGGATCACTCGCCTTTCTACACCTGCCGGAATTTCTGAAGATGCAAAAGACGCTAAAACTGCGACAACATCAGTCGCCACAACGAAATCTGAAGCCGGTGAAATTTCAAGCCCCTTGTGTGGACATCGATGTGGAAGGTTGCGCCAATTAGCTTGCATGGTAGACAAACTTGTCTCTCGTCATTTCTC
Source organism: Fasciolopsis buskii (assembly GCA_008360955.1). Taxonomy (NCBI): domain Eukaryota; kingdom Metazoa; phylum Platyhelminthes; class Trematoda; order Plagiorchiida; family Fasciolidae; genus Fasciolopsis; species Fasciolopsis buskii. The sequence continues at coordinate 7,327 of LUCM01010308.1, read as the reverse complement.
TCCTGGCCTCGCTCGAGACGAAGTTCTTCTGGTTCAGTATAAGGCTCAGCTACGGGAATTGAAACGTGCCGAAGATGGGAGTTCAGTTGGAAAATCAAACTGGTTATGCGCGCTTACCGGGGGCCCGACTGAGCCTGGGACGATCGCTATTCGCGGTCGTCCTCTATCACGAGAGGTAAGTGTGATATTCAAGAAGTTTGTTATATTCGTGTTGTGAATTCCTCTCTTTTATCCAATCTGTCTATTCTCTGTCCAACCAAATCTCTTGGGCCGCACTGCCTCCCCGAGATGTTGTCCCGACTGATAACCTGCCCGATACTCGCAATGGTTCATTGTCAAATAATGCAGTAAGTGTTTTTCAGTCTCCCAGCTCAGATTTTCTCAAACCTCATGAGCCTCTGAATCTTAGCTCCTTCCATGTGCGCACTCTAATGCAGGCTGGCCAAAATGCGTGGTTGGCTATGACAGTGGACTCACTTTCGATTGATGTCTGCCGCGTGAGTGAAATACGGATTCAGGATTCCAGTAGAGTAATTCAGCTAACGGCATTAAATGTCTCGTTAAGATATTTCCTGTACTATCACCATCATCATCATTCAGCGCTAAACACGAAGCCAAGTCCGACCGACCTCTGACTTTTCACCAGGATTACATTTTTCCTATAAAAAGAGTGAATATCCGAAGGGGAACGGAAGTGGACCTACACAGGCGGTAAAAGGTAAAGTGCTACTGTAGCCAACACACGGAAC